>OMKK01041936.1:0-25688 GCA_900302305.1 Polymixia japonica | reverse complement strand
CAACAGTTTCATCACAACTAGAATTAAGAGAATTAAGAGAAAGAGGCTGTGATTCTGCTACAGCAAAGAAGAGTAAGTTGCTGGATAGTAGAAATGATAATAATAATAATAATAATAATAGTAATAATAATAAACTTTATTTATATAGCACTTTTAATTTTCACAAGAAAAAAAAAAATACAATAAAACAATCCTAATAAAATATCATTTAATAGAATGAAGTAAATGAAAATTCACACAAAGATAAAAACTTTTGCTGCGCTCAGGCACATAAGGGGTTAGTAGATGTTTGATATAATTAGGTGCCTGGTCATGTAAAGCCTTGAAGGTCAACAGTACATTTTTAAAATCAATGCCAAGATGAAACAGGAAGCCAATGCATGGAGGCCAGAATTGAAGTTATATGATCTTGACTTTTTTTAACCGATAATAATCCTAGCAGCAGCATGTTGAACCAATTGAAGGCGATATAGGGAAGCCTGAGTAATACCTGTGTAGAGGGCATTACAGAAATCTAGACAAGAAAATATAAAGGCATGGATAACCCTGTGTAAATCCTCAAAGGATAAGAAGGATCTAATTTTTGAACTTAAGTTGAAAGAAACATGATTGAACAACCTTTTTAACTTGGTCATCAAAACAAAGGCCAGAATCAAATAAAACACCCATATTTCTTGCAGTTGGCTTAATGTTATGTGATAGGTCTTCAAGATTGCAGGCTATCTGACTGAAAGAATTGGGCGTGGCAAACAAGATCATTTCTGTTTTGTCTTTAAGTTTGAGGAAGTTTTGAGAAGTCCAGCTATTGATATCAGGAAGGCAGGCGGTAAATTGTGTTAGGCTGCTATGATTAGTGGATTGTAACGGGACATATAACTGGGTGTCGTCAGCATAACAATGGTACTGTAAATTATTCCTGCTAATGACCTGACCCAAGGGCAGCATATAAATGTAGAACAGTACCGGCCCCAAGATTGACCTTTGAGCAACGCCATGAGTGAACTGGGAAACAGTTGTATATAATGTCTTGTATTTCTTAAAAAACCTTTTTTCTAATTATACTGATGTGTAACCCTCTGATTGGCTACTTTTTCACAGCCTATGGGAGCAATAGCCTGTTCATTCAGGGCCCCTAATTGGCCACACCCAGCGAGGTGTTGGCTACATAACCTGTGTTACCTGTATGCCTCTTCATTCTAACCTGATGATGGTCTAAGACCGAAACGTTGTTTAATAAAGTTGATTACATTTAAGTACCAGTGTGCGGGAAACCCTTCTTTCTACTAGCCTTTGAACTGGGAAACAGAAAAGGTTCTATTAGACAGATAGGAGCGTAATAAGTTGAAAGCAAACCCTTTTAGACCAACCCAAGTTTCAAGACACAGTAGAAGGATGGAGTGGTCTACTGTATCAAAGGCCACGCTCAAGTCTAGCAGGACCAGAATGGAGCCTTTATCTGCAGCAAGGCATAAGTCATTTGTCAGCTTAACTAAGGCCGTATCAGTACTGTGTAGAGCTCTAAAACCAGACTGATAGTTATCAAAAATGCTGTTAACAGTCATATAACCAATCAGGGGGGAGTATCTGAATTAACAAAATAATTCAGAACCTCCTCCACTAATCCATGGTAATAAGTTCAGTATTAGAGATGGAGAAGCCGCTCACAGCAGAATCAATAACCTTAAATAAGACTTGAGTTATGGTAATTTGTGGAAATCAAACTGGAGAAATGGCTGATCTTGCCTCTTTAACAGCAGTCTGATAGTTGATCATGTTATTTCTTAGGACGTCAAGGGAGACTTGTAACCGATTAGCCTTCCATATACGTTCATCTCTTCTGCATAGTCTCTTGAGGGCCCAAGTGTGCTCATTGAGCCATGGAGAAGGATTTTGCTTTTGCTTTCTGATTTTGAGAGGAGCAATATGATCCAGGATAGAGAGGCAGATATTGTGTAGTAGTGCGCATGTAAATGTAGTCATAGTGCAGATGTATTAGCCCAGCATCAATTTCACATAATATGGAACTATGTAAGTTGTGGCAATATAAAGCTAAAATAAACATAAACATTCTAAAATAAGAATTAAAATAGTAAAAGAACAGCACAGGGAACACATAGATATGCGGCTACCCTACTACAGTGAACTTAGCCTAAAGTCACAATGACTCATGTGATTTGAAGTTATTCACCCTCTAAGGAAGTTAACAAAGGGGATATGACCAATTCGCTTGCAATTTGGAGTCACTGATGCGTTGATGTAAAACAGCATTTTCCCCGAAGAAAGTCCCTCATCATACCTCGGTCTAGGAAAACGATGAGTAATGGGGATGGGAGAAATGTTAGTGTGTAAAAGCTGCTATATGTCGTTTACAGCGGCCTCTAGAGTTTGCTAGTGGTATTTTTCAACTGTCGCAAAGCCAAACTGACCGATTTACATTTACATTCATGACTGAGCGCGGTTGGACTGCCGCTGTCTGTCGTCGTGTGGTGTCTGTTGAAATTCCAACAGAGGCGGTAAAGTAAAATTGATTGGAAAAAACATTTACCAGAATGGTGTTGTGTATCTTGTGTATACAATTCTACAATATCTACAATGGTGCCAACTAATGTTTGAAAGGAACTTAAACAAATTTGGAAGGGGGTGGGGGGGGTCAGACAATCTGAATCATCATGACTAAATCTCAAATACCAAATCCCACCCTGTGACATCAATTTTATTAAGTTGATCCAAAGTATGATTTTTCCAGTGTAGTGTGTATAAGTCTCTCCATCTTTTCCTTTGCCTGCAGACTGTTCTTGCTTCTAATTGTCATTATCCTGGTGTTTGTTGTCCTTGGACCTTGATAGGGCTTGAAGGAGGATACAAGATGTAATTTCAACTTTTGTGGAACAAAACTGCATTGTGTTGTGTGTAAACAACTCAATAGGCTGACATGGGCCAAACACCCTAGGATATGTGTGTTGTGTTGTGTTTTATTAGTTCTGCTGCTTTGATGTTAGAATCAAAGCAATTCGACCTGACAAACATTTTGGTTCAGGTATTGTTCTCATCTCAGGTATTGTTCTCATATTCAGCTAACTTCTGCAGTCTTGTCAAGGAAACTTCATTGTTTAACCTTTGTTATTTTGATCTTAATCAGTGAACAGACCTTGTTGACAGGTTGTCAAACAATAAAAAAAAAAAAAAACAATAACTAAAGAATTGCTTGTAATTATATATGTAATTGCTTGTAATTAAATGAGATATATAAATGAAGGTTAATTCAGATAAATTAATAGTTCGCCCATCAATAAACAGCCTCTTTCACCAAACCAAAACAAAATCTATTTAAAATTCATTTAACCCGCCCTCATTTTGCTTAAAAACCACCTGCAATCACTTAGCTGACATGAGAGAGATAAATGACTAATGAGATGGTACCCATTCATAATACTGGCCTTTGAACTTAACCCCCACTGGCAGATTTATGTGTGGTGATGGCAGCCAGCCAGAATGTGAGCTTGTTGCTACGTTGGTACACATTTCTCATGGAAGATAAAACTGTTTGAACAAAACATTGGTTCAAGGTGCGAGGCTGTTATACAATGACCATTACAAATCAGACAGCACTATAGTGCTATCCCCAGAATAACCAATGTCCAAAGTAGTAATTCTATACTTTTATGAAGACTTGTTTCTGGAGTCCAGCTTGTGTTTGTGCGTGAAGGCTGATCGCCCTTCTAGGTGCAATAAAAGCTGAATGGACCAATGGCTTTGTACAATGGCATGGTAGCCGTTTCACGATGCTTCCCAATGGTCAGTGACTCTGCCTTCTCATTGTTCCACGCCATTGTGCAGCCCTTTATGAGCTCAGTTGCCACCTGTCCCCCATACAGTATTATCCAGCATGACCACACCATCCATTGGAAAGGCACTTTTACACTCTTAGAGCTGATCTGGCTGCAGACCACACAACTGATACATTTGACAAGCTGCTTGAAGCACAACACTCAATAGAAACCACCTTTAAAATACAATCACAGTCTGACAATATTAGATAGCAGTTGCTGCTGTATTGGGCATATCTGTTTTATAGGAAAGCTCAAATATTATCACAATGGCTTCCAAACGGAGGATTTTCATATCTAACATGAGTGGTGTCCCTCCAGCTCAGCCATTAGCTTGTTGTTAATTTAATGCAGAACGAGCCACACTCTCCGACACCCTCCCAGTGTGCATACACATGGTCTATGCATATTAACTGCTGAGTCAAATAAGACATTTTCAGAAAAGGGCAAGACATTTCTATTAATGGCTAATTGACATCACATTAGTGCTATGCATGATGCAGCAACTACCCAGTCAATAATCACTTATCTGTGATAAAGCTCAGTGCAGAAATATGAAAAGGGCTTGAATTTCTCATCCTTCCTGAAATCTGTAATCAATAATAGGGTAACTATGGCACCTGTGTATCTTAGGAATTGATATTAGAAAGAAGGGAAGAAGGAGCTTTGTTTTTCATTTCTTATGAATATGTGTTTTAAAGGGGAGCTATTATGCTAATTTCCAGCTCTTTATGCGTATCCTGGAACTCCACTAGAGTAGCTTTACATGATACACAGTTCAAAAAAAGTACTTATTTATCTTATACTGGCCCTTTATGCAGCCCCTCTGTTCAGCCTCTGTCTGAAACAAGCCGTATTAGCTCCTGTCTCTTTAAGGCCCCCCTCCTGATTGGCCAACATCAACATCTTCTTCAGGTTCAGTTGATGTCAGCTCGTGCAGAAAGTAGAAAATAAAAACGGTTGAAACCTAGCAACCTGAAATTTGAGCTTTTAGCTCAGAGGGATTACTTTATCATTCCTTTAAGTCATTATTTAACACGTTGGAAGCATTTAATATGAACATCCGACATTGTAACATTATACATACATAGGTCCCCTTTAATATTTAGCTACTATATAGCTGATTATCTACAAGAGTATTTGCCAAAATAAAGGAGAGAGGATGGAATGAATAACATACAAATTTACAGATCTTTAAACCACTCAAGATATTTTACATTTTGCTTTATCATCCCTCAACTTGCCAACAGCGACACAGAAGCATGTCTAAATAGTTTTACAACACGCAGCGCCTCAATCTGCCTTACTGTGAGGAACATATTTGAATGCATCTGTACTTTATTTCTTCCACAATTAGGAAAATTGTTGAGTCTCTTTATTACTGTGAATCATGGTGAGATTTCACAATGCTGAAAAATTGCCAATTATGTGGGCATATAGCAATGTAAAAGTCAACTGCTGTTTGGAAGCTTGCTGCTTTCAATAGTCCTCCAGCAATGCAAAACGCCTACGTCTTCATATGCCTCTTATCCTATGAGATTGGAGTTCTTAAGACAACTCCACTGCATTTTCACCCTCTCACTCTTTGCCTGTGTCAGCAGGTGATTATATTGCAGTCATTACAGCATTTCTCCATGCAGCAGGCAATTAGAACAGCTTCACCTGCTGCCTGAGTTCTGGAAACCGGAAGCGACATATTGGTTTGCTTTTCCTTCTCCTTCGCCTCAACACACACTGTTGGTGTGTCTACTCACTCATATTGTACATTTCGCTATCGCTATCCTTCTAAAATCTTTAGCCAGAGTCGTATCCTAAATGATTTCGCTCCATTCTCAGCTGTCCCCTAGCTCTAACTCCAATTTATTCAGCTGCACGGATATTTCCCAATTTACCCTCACAACCCATAAAACACATAAATCAATGTGCCATCAAAAACAACTGTACCAACTGTAACAACAACAGCAAAGTACGTGGGTAGAGAATAGATATCCCACAGATGTCCTGTTAGAGGAGGGCTTTATCCTATGTGTTACAGAAAAGCTGCTCAGTCCAGACCTCAGTGGGCCTGTTAGCTTGTTCAGATGACTGGTTCAGTGAAATGACTCAAATTAGGCTGTTAGAAGAATGCCGACTCTGTGCCAAAGTGCCTCAAACGAACATGAGCCATTTACTAACATGAGCCATTTGGTGAATGCTTTTATCCAGTGTCTTACAGTACCATGGGTGCATGCTTTTAGCATGGCTGGCCCCAGGGAGAATCAAACCCCTAACCCTGACAGTGCTAGTGCCATGCTCAACTCACTGAGCTGCAGGATCACCTGCAGGAAGAAATGAATGAATGCGCATCTTTAAATCCGAGGCCAGGAAAGTTGCATCAGGGATTTGAGGTGTGCCAAGAGCTTAGTGAGGACTGAATTTGACCTCTTTGTAGAAGCAAAATGTGTGCAGACCAATATCACATACAATAAATAAGCTTGGCTTGGCCAGACTGCTGTGGCCAATATTTAATATTTACTTTGGAAATATCAAAGGATTAACAGTTACTGGAGAGCAAGAACAGCCAATATCTGTAAAGCCTTGTATGCAAAATATCAACAAATCTGAATGGCTTATTTATTCAAAAGCAAATGTTCTCCAACACGGCCCAAGTTGTGCCATTAAAATATGGCGGGAAATTTTCAACTTTTTTTTTTTTTTTTTTTTGTAATTACAGTTTTGAAAGTTAGATTCCAATTGATGTTTTATCTGTTCTAACTGCAATTATTTTTCGCTGAATTAATTGCTACACTCAAATCACAGTGATGGAAATAATCTTAAGCACTGCCTTTAGAGACATTCTGTCAAGACATGAACAATAAATGAAAGATGAAATCCATATGTGGAAACGGGAAGAAATTCTCAATTAGAGCTCAAGTAGTAAACTATTCTCATTAAGCAGCCAGCTTGCTATACCACATCTACCATCGCTAATTGCATATGTTTGAGTGGAATTGTTTTAATATAGAGTGTAATGAATCTGTCAATTACATTTTCAGCAGGAAATTATCGTTCTGTAATTTGTAAAGTAGCTGTGAGAGTGGCCTATAAGGTTTACATGGCTTGGCACAGTAATAAGCCTCAAATGCTGACAGTGCATCAGCAGCAAAGCACTGTGGTCCTCAGAGAGCCATCAAGCAGAAAATGATAATTAATTAATCATGGAGGGCGAGGCAGGCTCCTCTCCATTAGCCCTTTGGTAATTCCCTTAGCCAGTACACTAACCATATAGACCATTCTTCTCCAATAAGGCCTATTCACTCAACAGCACCTTGATTACTTCAAAAAACAGCTGGTAAGGAAATGCTCATGTCCTCCTACCTTCTACATCACGTATCCTCATGTTTAGACATCTTTGGAGACGTCCGCCATGTTTGTTGTAGGCATAGAAACCACCAACCGACATCTCACTAATCTCACTGTCTCCCTTTCTCCTTCCATACCAATAAAACAGCAGAAAATGCTTAAAATGTGTTTTTTTTTTAAATGTTTTTATTGTCATTTCTGGTGTTCATTTCATGCTTATTTACGAGCTCTTCTGCTATAGTCATGCTAACTCTTCAGGGATTAACACAAACCTGCCATCTCCATATAATCGTAATGATTTATAACGTTGCGGCTTCATGAAGTGGTTTAAACGTAGTTCACATTTTGCAAGCTCCCGTAGAGATTTTGGTCGATGTCCAACAGCTTTTCCCATCGTCAAAGACAAATTCTGCTGAATCATATCTCCTTTGGTCTCTCAGGGCTCTGCTAATTTCATAAGTGTGAAATTGAGATTCAGCAGATCCTGATTCACCGGCCAACTCTCTCCTTCTTCCTTTTAGCGATGAACCAAAGAATGAGAGAAATTTTAGGTTATTAGCGTAGCTTTTGTTAAACACTTTAATACTAATTTAAATAAAGTTTCTTCGTATTCCAATGCTTATTTTATTACTGAAATAGAATTAATTCACCACTTAAAACAGTAAAAGGCCAGAGTTTAAATATTATAATATATTATGACAGTAGTACTGGGATATCAAGGATTATCACTGCTTTATAATCAAACTCTCAACACTCCAACACACAACATACAAGGTGAGGTTAGGTTAGGCAACAGATAGGTATCGACTTTAATTAGACGATGATTAATGGTTACAATTAATGATTAATGATTCCAATTAATCACTGTAATTAACAACTTAATATAAAGTGTAACTGTAGTGCCAAGCCAATTAAAATGAAATTTTGCTGTTTAAAAATACATAAGTGGCAGAATGAGTATGTTGTTCTCATTAGGATGGATTGATATATTGAGTTAAAGTCATCCTCCAGGCACACAAAAGTCATCACCATACATAACACCAAGGTAAAGGCTAATAAATTGATTTCTAACTATGTACAACTGACTAGCGACGTGGCACCGCAAACCAGCTATTACTCAATGGCTGTGAATTTTGTATGCAAAAGCATGCCTGTGCAATTACAAAGCAAGCCCATAAATTAGTCGCTGAATCTGTCTTAAATCATGAGAGAATGCATCAAATCCCATCTAGTCCCTTCCCGACGGGCGTCTGCACTGTAAAGGAAGGAGTGGAATACTGTAGCTGAGTGTGACAACACATAATCACTAACCCCTGGAGAGAAAAGGAAGACAATTCTTCGGGGGGTGAAGGGGGTACTGAGATTCGCTGTTTCAGTATGTGATTATTCTTTCTCTAGCATCTCGGAGAGCTCGGGAGTTAAAACGAGAACAGGCAGGTAGTTGAACCCCTTTCTGTGGCCCGAGACTTTGAGGTGTCAGACCTACCTAGCATTACAGTGATGTCTGTATCCACCGCAGCCGTGTGGACATAGCATGATTAAGATTTACTGAATGTAAAAAAATAATAAAAGAATAAAATATTCTTTCTGCTAAAGGTTTCATGGAATGCGTCTAATACTTGGAATGCGTGTTTAATACGCAAATGTCTCCTCATTTTGCTTTAGTCCACTGACCCCTACTCACAACTGCTTAGGTTCTGTGAGCGAATTTCAAGCGTCAGTTGAATTTTTAAGCACTTGTCCATTGGTTTATTCCGCGTACATCTGGCTGACACCTCGGCTTCTGTGCTGGAGTGATGGCTGAGCGATGTGTGTCAACATGTTCATTTCACAAATACATAGAAAACTGTCATTTCAACCAGTTATTTTCGTTTGTATAGAGTCAGACCTGTCTCTGTGACAATATCACGTGAAGGCAGTCTACCGGGTTGCACGTCGTCTAGCTGTTCAATCCAATCAGCTCCTTCCCGTGCCTCCTGACTAGACTGCATACTGGAGGAGATGGGGAGACATTTACACTTGAGTACCGGTGCCCTGTAACCCTTTTTTTTGGTGCTCGTGGGGGTAATTTGTGTGGAGAAAGCTGTCAAAACTGTCTGTATTTATTTACAGTCATTTCCAAGTCAACTATGCAGAATTTTTTAAATGCAGGCATTTAAAGGCATAATATTTAGAAAACGCAAGGAAGGATGAGCGCATTGCATTTACAGCATTGTAAAGATTTTTTCTTTTTTTTTTAAATCCCAATGCCCAGTTGTGTTAGTTCTTGGCCTTTTGTGAAAGCAGCCTCTTGTCTCTCTAGGCCTATTCTAAATGATAGACTTCATGCTTCTCTCCCTATCTGCTTAGACTATCTAATAACCATTTGAAAAAAAAGGGATGAAGACATCTTCAAATAAAAGTCATAGATATTTAATTGAACACAGTGATAGAGGGGTCATTTTAGTTAAACAAATGCTTGACTTAATTTCCCAGGTCTGAATTTGACTAGAGAGAGTGAGAGAGATAGACAGAGAGAGAGAGAGAGAGCGAGAGAGAGAGAGAGAGAGAGAGAGTTGCATTGGGCCACAAAGGTGTGAGGCCTTGCGATAGGCACACATTATAAGGTGTGCAGAGTCACAGGTGGAGGACCCCAAAGGACGAGATACAATTGGTGACAGACACCTTGCTAGACGTTGAGCCTGTCTGAACTGCACTAGACAACAACCATGGACACAACAGCCTGTGGTCTCCACTTAATACATATAAATAAATCATATAAATATCATATAAATCAAGTAAATTATATAAATAAACATAAACCCAAGTCCTGTTTGTGTTTTTTTCAGGGTAGGCATGCAACTAAAACGTTTGTGGTCGTGCTTGCTTGACACTAGAAGCGCCGGGCCAAACTGTACCTATTTTAAAATAGATATAAAACCAACACATATTTAGGAAAAGTCAAGGAAGGAGGGTGCTGTAACTTTTTAAATACGTAGTTGTTCTTACAACTGTTATGTATTTCCTTTGATAGGCACCTGCAGCGTTCACAGATTCCCTGTCACATCATGCTAATGCATACTGTAATGCAAACATAGGTTGATGAAGCTATACTGAAGTCTCCTTTGAAATATGAAAATGTTAGCTTGATAAATCTGGATGAGGACAGCAGCATGTGCTTTTATTCAAGCTGGCACTCCCATGAGTACCATGAACATTCACACTTGGCTACAAACCATTGCGTAGTCCTGTATATATGGGTATTTTATAGGCCTGTGGTCTGGCAAGGACACAGGAATTAGCCTCATCCACATTCATTAACCTCATTCCCATTCTCCAGAGCAACAGTGCTGTAGAACTGTGTGTCACCACAGTCTGAAAATGATGAATTAGTAATCAGTTGAGAGCTGTCAAGAAAGCTCCAGGAATACAAAATTTACACACTTGTTTGCCCTCGCGTTAACCATTTGTAATCAAATCACTATTTACTGTTGGCTCGGCCAGACATGTTTTATGGCGCAATGTTTTCATGTATAGGCAAGGAAACAACAGTGGCATTTCTCATCGGAGGCAGGACTGAATCCTGGGGAGAGGCCACGGTAAATGCCTGTCTGTTATTTCAAATAACTAGTGCTCCCCCCTAAAGCTGGAAATGCTGGTTGTGATTCATTTTTAATCACCCAATTAAATTATTCATAATTTCCTTAATGAAAACAGAATGCATACACAACAAATCAATATGTTTTGCCACTCGGAAAGACCAAAATGAGGGAAATAAACCTGCCTCTCTGTTACGGCACAAAATGGTGGGGTGGAAAAAAACTACTTTTGAAAGTGCTTTATTTATAACAGGGACATACGGTCAGCGGAGGCAGAACCTCACCTGTCATAATCCAATTAAACTAGCTGTTACAAAATATATTTTTTAAAGTATTAGGATTTTTCCACTGCTCTGTGTTATAAATGTAATTTCTGTATGATTCCAATCATTTTTATATAGTCAAAATCATCAAATTCATGGAGCGCCGCTGCAGAGAGACGAGACGTGAGGCAGCGACGAGCTCAGCTTACCCTCTGATTGCACAACCCTTCCGAAACTGGATGGAGCGTGGAAAGTAAGCACATGACTGTTACTATCTCTAGTCTCTGTGTGTCGCCAATGTTTGCAGACCACTACGTTACATGTCCTCGCCTCCCATAGTCCATTGCAGGTAGCATATTTCACGTATGTGTATCTTCAAAGATATTTAGGCTCGCTGGTCTCGTCATAAAACTGCAATGGAAAAAAGCACCAGGAGAGGCAGCTGTCACATCTCACTCACTGAGGGGGCGGGTCTCCACGTTAGCCCCTCCACGTTAACGTTATTTCAAGCTAGCTAGCAATCGTGTCTATTGAGTTGGAGAGACTTTTAAAACAAAACAAAAATTGAAGAGGACTTCTACAACAAAGTGACATTGTCCAGAAGGGTAGGCAAATGGACTTCATTTACAAGTAAAAGGTAAGACCACGCAATATCTATTTTTTATCTATTTTTATTTGTGTCGAATAGTGGAACTGCGTTAGTCTGAAACGTGAATCAAATACGTACGTGTATATGTGTGTTGTAAAGAATGCTATTATGAAATATACAGTCGTCAATAGTCATTGTGCAACCTGCCAGTTGAATGGTGAATTTAAGGTACATCTTCATATTTCATGTGTGTTCATATGTGTGTAAATCTTGCTCTGATCGTGCCTCCCCAGGAATTGACCTCACCGCACGTCACTGATTTATAAGGTTATTTGCAGCAACTGACTGCTAAGTCATACTGTGATCACATAGATCCTCAGCAAAGATTCATCCAAAAGCCAAAGAGATCAGTACCTAGGGTTTGGCACCCTATCTGGACACCCTTGGAGAGAGAGAAACCTGAAGTGAAATCAATACATTGACAGCTGAGCTCCAGAAATTCCAGACTGTATCCTAATTAGGGGGCAGTGTGTACCAAGAATTTCTTTCACCCACCTAATCGTGCTTTAAATTTCAGAGACAGTGAGTGCTCGGGAGGCCAGTCGACGGGTAGCCTACCAACCTGTTGTTAATGGCTCACGTTTTCAAAGTTAATGAGAGCCGGAGTTAAAAGCAGCATTAGCTAAGGGCTAGGTGGAGTCGAGCTATGTGGATTAACTTTTCATTACCTCCTCATTAGGTGAGCCTGGGGATTACAGAAACTCCCCGTATGAAATGTAGCGTGAAAATACCAAAACGGGCCTTCTTGATGGCAGTCTGGACGTGAGGAAAGTCTAGAAGCGTTAAGGGAAGTGATTGAGCTCGAGCCTCGCCCTCCTCCGGCTGACGCGAATCCCTCCGCAGAATCTGTTTGCGGTCTCTCAGCCAATCAGGAGGCGCAGAGGGGGCGGGGAGCCTACCTATTCCTGAGGAGGTGACTTTGAAAATTAGATTGGGTCATTAAAAGTAGAATAAGGAGGCCATTATAATTCTCACTCTGAGTTCTCCATTTATTTGCATTGTGAAGTCCCTAGTGCAGTAGTTAAATGTCACTCGCCAACTTTAATAAGAGTAGAGTTAGATAGTGTGCCCAGAGCTGATTAGAGTGGTTGCTACAGCAACTTGCCTTTCGGTGTCACATCCCACTGAATATATCAACATTTCATTGTAAGAGACTACTGGACACTCAGGTCCACCTCTGCCCTCACCAACCACCTAATTGTCTAACCTCAATGAAGAAATAGGAAACCACTGACGTCCTGTGAATTATTTGTAATGGCACTGTCACGTGCCATTAAAAGCTGTGTGTGTTTGTGCGCCATGTATCTCCTTCCTCCTAAAAGGACTTAAAATGTTTCAGATGAACTAGTTCAGATTCTATACAGTCCCTCAGCACAGATGAAAATGGAGAGGAAGAACTGACCGGAAAGAATACTAAGACAGACACCGCATTGGGAGACGCGTTGCCATGACGAGTAGTTCTTCCTGAATATAAGAAGATGATTGAGGGAGTTAAGTGAAAATGTCCTGCTGTGTGACGATTTTCTGGTTAAAGTTACACGACGATACGACCGCTTTGCTTCCTTTTTTTTTACGCGATGCTGGTCAAGAAAGAACAGAGATGGTTTGTAAAAGATTATTATCTCAAGTGCTAACAACTAACAACGCTTGATACACAGCTATAAAAGGAGTAAAGCGTCTCACCCTCACTAACTGACCTGGATTTGCCTCCTGATGAGACAAATTCAAGAAGTTAGAGCGTATTAACCGCTGAGTAATTGAGAGCTGCCTTTGTTTGCATTGTAGGAGAATATTCAAAGTAGAATACTTTGAATTAATATGTATTATGCAATATTGATACTAGAAAAAGAAAGTAAGTTAAAAAAAATAAAAAATAAATAAAAATATATATATATTTTTTTTTTCTTTCTTGTCATTTTTTTTTCATTTTTAGTGTAAGTTTTTATTGTATATGTGTCAGCTGAATGTGAAAAACTGATCTTGAGATCAGAGTTACAGTTACTCACTGGACCATGTGCTCACTGACCATGTAGTCCTCGGTTTCATTTTAAATCAAAAAGTACATACTTTAGATTCAATTTGAAGTGTGAGCGATAACAAACAAGACAGGGAGATTGCAACATCCCACGCACCTGCCAATGTCTAAGTCCTTCATGATCCAAGGTCAAGGATGCCATTTTTGTTCCACAGCCCCAGTAAGCATACGTTATTCATCTCATGGCTCTGCGTGGATCCTGAATGGTTTCAATAATATCTTGGTGAACATAGGAGACGAACACACACAAATGGACACCAAGGGCACAATTAATTTCTGTGTATGTCGGATGTAACCAGCTTCATCAAAGTATCCAGGATTTGTTGGTGTGAACAGCAATCTCTAATTCCCTACTGAGCCACTTAATTGCAAACAAAGCACAGGACAATTATTTGGATTGTAATTGACATCTACCAGAGCAATAAATCATTGGATTTATTGATACATGTTGACATTTTTGGCTTTTATGATGGCATGCATGACAGCATTTTCAATCACCATTATCCGGCAAAGCGCCATGAAACACAGAAGATGATCAGTGTGTATCTCACAACCTACAGTGAATGTACATCTGGGAATCACCTCAAGGACGTGCACGGTGTGATTTGTGGCGGCATAATTGTCACTTGGTGTTGTTCCCCCCTCTGTAAACAACTCAGTGTTATATGGCCAGCTAACCACACCTCTTGCAGTATATTCAAAAAAGAAAACCTGCATAATTTGACTGTCAATCCTTTGGAGTTTTCCTGTCCACTCCTGTGTTCTGTCAAAAGGAAGCAGGAAATGGTGGGAAAAAAGATAACGAAACCTGTGAACAACAAGCCTGTGAGGTGTGAATATAATCTGAATTAATGAGGCCACCTCATTGGAGATGAGATGTCTGGAATAACTGCGGGTGAATTCACACCATTTGGATACTTGAAGCAACTTATTTTGACATTCAACACACGTTTGTGAGACGTCAAATTAACAACGCAGACACTGAGGCCGGCCTTTCTGATTGCGTTTCGTGATTATATGATTTTCATTGTTCATTCTTGCTCAGTCCAGATTGAAATTATGGTGTTGACTGGAAAGGGAGAGGAACCAATGGCACCACCGCGCCGTGTACATTATTCTTGATGCTTATTAGTTCGTTATTATTCATCTAGTTTTTGTCTTTTTGCTTTTTTCTTAACGGCTGTGTCTTTCCTCCTAGATGAAAGGGAGTATCTACTCAAACATGTTGCTAATACTTCCCCCTGACAAGTTCCCTCGAACACTAGCTCATTGGGATAGCATACATTATTTGTGACACCATTTAAATGGCTGATTTCCCTCGCTGGCCAATTAAAGAGCAAGACCAGGGAAGTAAGTTGTACTCTAACTCCCCTTCTCTTCCTCTAAGTAAAATGAAATGATCACTCACAAGACCATGAAACACAATTAGTGCATTCTATGATAGTCCTTTTCTGTGATATTGTTGATCCGCCAACTTGTTTATGGTGTCGGTTGCAATGGATGTTTCCCTACATTAAAGCTACATCGTGCAATATTCTGTCTCTACTGGTAGTGAAGGGGAATTACAACAACAAGCCGTTACAGTTCAAAACAAGCTGGGCTTTTCTCCTCCCCTGCAGCTCCTCTCCCCTGTCCATCAAAAACCTCACACACTACAGGTGAACAGATTCTTGGGAGGAGTTAATTATTGGACTGGCAATGTAAACATGGTTTAGAAAAGAGGGAATATCAACACACTGGCCGATGTCATGGAAATTGCCTGCAAACACTCAATAATCTTGAAATAACACACAGAACAATGATGGGTTGACGTTTAAAATATATTGTTTACAAATATATTGGAGAGAGAGTAACTTGATACAGTAACAGGAAGCTGTCTCACACTGACACAAACATCCACTGTCTTTCTTATAGTTTCTAACAAACAAAGACGTCTTAGATGATTGGCCCATTTAAAGACAACCTATATAAAAACTCCAAATGCAATAGGGGCCATCAAGGGACCTCCTGGAGGGCTCTCCCAGGAACGGGCTATGTGGCAACATGTGGCAACACAATTTCTTCTGAGGTATCTTAGATCAACACAATTACACAGTCTCTGCTCGACCGTTTGGCAATTGGCTAACGCCCCACAGGAGGTGACACCATGGGGCTCCTGTGGGGCCTTCACTGCAGCTGTTACACGTAAAAGGCTTGAAAAAGATAAGAGAAATGAGCCTGACCTAAACTGTTGACTATATAGTCGATGCATCAATGATTTAACAAATATCAAATACATAATAATTAACAAACATCACATATGAAGGAAAAATAATAATAGAGACTAATACAAAATGAATAAATGATCAATCTTAATGTCTCATGCTAGTTTACTTTCACACCGACCTGCAATGGCAGACATTTGTTGATCATATCTCACTGAACCTTCACATAGCATGCAGTCTTTTTTTGTTATATTAGCATAAAAAAATGTGCACTTAGCAACTTTAAGAGAGTAGCGTACAATGGCATTTCAGACTGTGCAAGAGTGGGATGAATGAGCCCACATACCCAGGTGTAAATGTCAAATTTATACATACTGTAATGGAGGATACATTTTCAAATTAGCAGGAGAGGACCTAGATGTAAAAAAAAAAACAGCAGTGGGAATGGAAGGGTGAGTCATGAGCTACACTGGAAAGTGTGATAGTTAATATTCCAACCTGAGAATGCCAATTATCGATCTTTATGCATGGTGGTATTTATCATGCAATGTAAGCCCCAGGGTAATTAAATACAAGTGCTATGCTTATGATGGCTATCATCAGTTTCTATGCTGGGGCGGTCAATCATTTTATTAAGGGGCTATGCAGGAACTCTGTATGCTCTGAAGCCAGTGGCAATGCACTGCCTCAGGCTAGCAGAACTAATTAGAAGGTAGCCCAGTGGAATTCAACCACCACCAAGCCCAACCACCCAGCCCATTTTTTTTTTTCTGCTATTCGTCCCAATTTTCAGCTTAATTTCAACATGCTGTATGTCTCTGTTTCTCTTAATTCCCTCTCCTCCCTCTCCAGGGCTCATCCATCACAGTAAGTTGATATGAAGATTGAAAAATGTGATGCCACCCCACAATTCAACAGGGAAGACAGACATTAGGACTGAAGTTTGTTGGATTTGCGCTGTTCTCTCAGATAGGAGACGGCTAGATAGGGAGGGAAAATGTTGCATTCTGCTATTTTGAAGGCTCTTTTTTTTTTCTACCATTCTGAAATATTCCCACTGCAACCGGAAAAAACCTTTTAGGCTTTTTTTTTTCCTTGTGTGCAATGATCACAATATAGAAAGACATCCTTCGCAGTATCTCAACATCTGAATTTCTTTCTCTAGAGTGCTATGAAGACATAATCTGAATTTCTTCCTCTGGAGTGCCATGAAGACATTTCATGAATAAGAAACGTCTTTGTAGACAGACTTTGGTACCTCTCGTGTCATTTCTAATGGATTCTATTATACAACTTGACAATGATTGTGAGTGTAGGGAAACTATTCAAATGCGTACATAGACCCAGAGAACAATGAGTTTAAGAAAATTCTATACAGGGAACAAATGAGAGTATTGTATTGAACCTATATAAAGCTTTTCTTAAATAGTTTTAAGTTGGTCATCGCGCTTTAAAAACGTTTCTCCATCAACACATTTCATCATGCATTATACACAGCACGCGATGTGAATGTGAATAAACTAATGGTGCATTTTCTCACTTCATTGCAATGATAGCATCGCATTACTACAGATTGTCGGCCTGTAATAACATATATTTACACTGATCTTTCATTATTTCTGAAGACATGCAAAGGGTGGGGCTCATATCAATACACTGACATGCACCATTGCATCATATGCGCATGTAGGTATGTACACCCATTCAAACACGGATGCTGTCAATCTCTCTCTCTCTCTCTCTCCGTCCGTCGCTCTCTCTTCCACACGCACACACGCATGCTAATAAATGATTCATAAATGTTTGCATCTTGATCAATGTCTGATCTGCCCCCTGCTTGGACCCAGCCATCCTTCATTCATAGATGATGAAATATCTCACTAGTCACATGCAAAATTGAAGCACTATACAGAGCGCTGATGTACGATTCTTGGACCTGAGAACTCATTAAAGCTGGACTTGGTATGGTATTTCTTATCATATACAGTTATTATACTGTATATAATAAAACTATCAAGCATTCTGTTTTGTATTTGTTTCTGCGCAGATGTCTGTGCTGCATGCACTCGTCTGTTATAGCCAGTTCTCATACATTACTCAACTGTGTTTGACTTGAGACAGACAGGCCAACAGACAGATAGGCGGAGAGGCAGACAGATGAACAGACAGGCCGACCAAATCGAGAGAGAGAACACTGGAAAAGAGACAGAGAAGGGAAGGATAAAAATGCTATATTTAGACTCTGTGACATGGGTTGTTTCTGTTAGTGTCAGGACTACAGGCATCCTCTGGGGTTTGGGGATGGTTCTATACGCTGCCAAAGATGGATAATTGGTTATTTTGAGTAATTTTATGAACAAAGCTCAGCTGCTGCAGCTCAACCTCGAGTAAACAACACACCTTGGGAATAGCCTCTATTCAGCCGCCTCATGTCTGTAGATGTCTGTCTGGATATGGGTGTGTTGCCTGCCAGATGCAAAGAATAAACTTAAACCTTTTAGTCGAGACAGAGCTATTCTGATTTCCTCTGATCTACACAGTCTAGAGCAGAATCAGAGTCGACTTGAGTACATTTCATTACGTACTGTAGGCAACAGAATTTGTTGTGCTCGGTTAGTGCTGAACAATCTTACAAAAACATACCAACATACTAAGACCTATATTTTTCAAGGGAACATTTAGACAGTGGATTAATACATGCAGTCATCATTCACGTTCTAGTAATGTCATTCACAACAATAAACACTATAATGTCATATACACATTCAATATACTATAATAATAATATATCTCAGCCCTTGCCTACAGTGTTAACACAGTTATCTTTGTGTTCAAGTGTTGAAGCAATCCAGTGTACTATTTTGGCTGTGCCATGATAAATATATGAATGTAATTGTTGTGATTATGACTTACAAATATGTACAAATTATTGTCAAATATTAGCTACGGGTATATAATAGATAAAGAGTAGAAATCACCCATCAGATGATGGCGGGTAGCAGAACAGTGTACAAAAGACTGTCAAATTTCACAGGTCTTTACAGTACTCAGCTGTTGTGTGATTGACCAGGGAAAATCACCCAGTAAAGACGATGTTGAGATTTCGGGTGGTGCTGGTTTTATTAGGCCAATATCATTTTAATAAAAGTCAATTTCAGAGCCAGCAGATGCAACGTTGAGGGGAGTCAATGGCCTTCTTCTCTGAATGCTTGCTCACTTTGGTGTAGTGCAGGTTTTTGATGATGTGAAGTTGACTGCCAGTGACCCTCTCAGCAGTGTGTATGCTGGGGTTTTCTCCTGGATTGGGAGGTGGTAGGTCAGTCTGGCTTTCTTTGTTTTTGGCGTGATGGGAGATGGAGTAATCCTGTTTGAAAGTGTTTTTTGTTATTGCTGAGTTATTGCTGCTGACGTTGCAACAGTTTTAAGCTTGTTTAGCTATGATTTGGGCCTGCTGAATTAGCTTGGTTACCAGATGAATCTGTGAGCTCATGATTTATTTGCTCTGGCAGATTGGTCTGGTCCCCCTCACGTAGCAGACAGATTTCCACCCAGTCTGACTTGGACCAGGCCAATCATAACTGTTTATCTAATATGGGGGTGGGTTTGATACGATGACTCTGCAGAGGAGCGCCGTTGAGGCACTTTCGTAAACAACCAAGATGGCTGCCGCTGATATGGAACGGTCTGTTGAATCTGCTCTCTATATTTAATTATATATTATTTAAATATTAAATAATTAATTAAATGACTTAAATATAGAATATTTGCGCCACATCACACGTTTGGTTGCTCGGATTGGTTGTAGGTCTATCCAATTGTGTCCAGAGTCTGCGCCCATTGATAACGCCCCTTGGAAATCAAAAATGAACTGAGAGGTTCCAGAATAATTCGCATTTGCGAACTGGTCTGGTGATGTCAGGCTACTGCTGAATCGCATCCCTGCATTAAAGGGATAGAGTTGGGCCCAACTCAACAACTACTTGATCTGCTTTAAAGTCACTACAGACAGGATTTTTGCTATAACATCATTACAAAATCCATTTTGATTGCATAGTGTAATGGCTGGATTCGTAACTGTTTTATTTTCACCATGCTGGGTAGTTGGCCCTGCGATGGCTAGTCAGCTGGTGGGGCTGCCACCTTACAGCACGCTGACGGGCTGCGAAACCTCGGCGTAAGCCGGCGGCTCCGGGCGGAACTGCTCATTTGTGCCATCCTGGTGCCGTAAGCCCCCCACGGGTTACAGGCTCCCCATGCACCGAGCCCGGGCAGGCACCAGGTAGGGTAAGCTATCACACCTCGACAAGGTTACACAGTTCCTATTCCTGGTGGGGTGAGGCCCCTAGGACAGTGACAGCCCACATCTTGCCCACGACAGACCCAGATGGAGAGACCTGGTTGCTTTGGTTGGCTCTACGCGCCACGAAGTGCAAGAGGACTAGTAGTAGTAGTAGTAGTAGTAGTAGTAGTGTAATGGCTGTAGAAGAATGACACCAGCACCGTTAAGCTTGGTTCCCTAGAAACATCGCTGTCACTATGCAATTTGGCGTGCCACCGGGTACGACCACCTGCAAACACGGAAGGATCGAATTACAGTACAAATGAAATGTGTCAATCAAAACAGGAAGCTTTTGATTTTCTCAGCAGCGAGCTAAATCTTGTGCCACGATACCCTACAATTCACGGTAAGAGTTACCTGTAAGCTACTACTTTGTTGTAAATCTATTGCCGTCTTTGTGACAGCAGCATAAAAGTAATAACACAACGGAACTCAAGGGGTCGCCAAAATCAAAATCTCACAATCTTGCCTGTGGCAGCTTTAAACGCCTAAATAAAGACGTGAAAAGATCATGGCGGGATGAACACAAATGCATAAACATGAAGTACGTCTGAGGCGCGGATCGGGATCATTTACTTGAAGCTGAACGTATGACAGATAAGACTTGGAAAAGCAGGCCAGGAGGATACAGGAATTATCCTCACACAAAGCGAAACACATCTTTGACTGTTCCTGTAATTTATCATAGATATAAAAGTTGACAGATCTAGCTTTTAGGCTCCAAATCCCCACTGGTATTCCATACTGTACCTCCCTCAATTAAAAAACAGGTTTCCCAATGAACATCTGTTAGCACAGCTGGTTTCATCATCTAGGACATTGCGTGATGCTATTGAGATGCTATTCCAGGTCTAAGGTGTTGCGTTGTTACAATTGGTGACTAGGATATTGACCTTGGCAAAGTTTACAGCCTGTTATCCTCTTACCTGAACAATACATAACTGGCTCTAGTTTTCTAGTCTGTGCCGTAATTCACAAACCCCGTGGTGAAAGATGATAAAAGAGGCTTAGCCATCGAGAGAAAGGGCTTTGGACACGAGGACACGATGCTTGATTTTTGATTTAAGATTTTAACACTGAATGGAAGCCCAGATGTGTTGCTCTGGTTAGAAGTCAGACCAGCTTCCTGCATTACCTTACGACTTAAGTAATGTCAATTTTCAGATGCATTTAGATCCTATACTTTGAGTAATATGGTCTGCTCTCCACATGAACGAGGAACATTGCAGGTTCAAATAGATGACACAACAGTTTGATCTGAACACTGACAAAATTGACTTTATGATTTGTTATTTATGAAGTAGATTAATAGGAAGCTCTATCTCAGATCCAGGTCAGCATTTATTTCTGAACATTAACATTTTATCATTCCTCATTCCATTTCATTCATAGATAAAATGATAATAAGCCATACATTGTAGCCAGGAGAATTGAACCTGCATGTTTAATTTATGCACATCAGCACTGCTTCTTGTTACATAGTAACTCTAATAGATTTATTGCACTTTATGCTTATAACATATTTTATATTTTATATGTTATACATAAATTATCACAGAGATTTGACTGGCTGGATAAGACCAGCGATTTAAATGATTACATTTGGCTACTTACTTTTTTTTCCCCACCTTATATTACATATAAACCACCTTAAGATACTTACATTACTGCCAACTACTTATTGTTCTTTGAAGCATATGAGTAGCGTTTTCAAGATTTGTGTCATGGCCCCAGACATGCTACTGAATACCACGAGAGTTTCATACAACTTTCCATGTAAACTGCTGTTGCTAACAAGTACACTCTGTGATAACGTTTCTATGAAACTGGCTTTCACACTCCAGTTTGGTTGACGTCTCGTCCTTAGAGGAATAGAGTGGGCAGTGGGGTTAAGTTGGAGAGTTAAGGCCGAAGGACGGAGCCAAAAAGACATTCTGAATGTTTAAACTACAGTGTGACCCCTCTTGAGATTCTAACATCAGAACGGCAATCAGGCCGCAATATCATAAGCAGGAAGGTTTCTTTTTCATAAAGTCAGTAATAGAAAGTGTCACTCCATAATAGCTGTGGTAACTACTACACTTAACTGAAATGTAAATTTCCCCATATTCCTCTGGAGGTAGACAGAGAGTATCCAAATCAATGACAACCCACACTGTACGTACTGATGAACATAGAGGGTTCAAGATACACCCCCGACTGATAATTAAAGGCATGATGCATGATTTCGCCATGGGACTACTGCTGTTGCGCTGACAAGTAGGTGGAGGGGGAGCAGGGTCTATCTAATCAAGCCTATTCTAGCCCACGACATTTGATTGGCAGCATACGCTAAATATCATATAATTGCATTCCAAACATAACATTTTGGATGGCAGTCTTAAATACTAGAGGGAGAGCTAATGTTAATTGTTTTTTGGCTGGACCGCAACAGCGGGGCCAGCCCTATAAACACACAATGTCTGTCACTGACTGACTGACTGACTCACTGAGCGAGTTAGACCATTCGTTGTTTGCATTCATGTGATTCCAATTCTCTCATTTTTGTGTGATAAGTAAACAAAAAGTCAGCAGTGGCTGACTGGAATGAAGACCAAGGATGTACGAAGGTGACAACCACTGAAAGTTAAAGCTATATGTGCGACATAAAAAGACTGTGTGCTATGTGAATGTTCAGTGAGATAAGATCTTCGTAACAAGTGTCACCACTTTGGGTTGGCCAGCGTTGATATTCCCTCTTTTCTAAACCATGTTTACAATCACCAGCCTGTGTCTAAACTCCTCCCCCCATCTGCTCTGAACAGACTGTTCACCTGTAGTGTGTGAGGTTTTTGATGGACAGGGGAGAGGACCAATGGAGAGGTGCTGCAGGGGAAGAGAAAGGTCCTGCTTGTTTTGAACTGTAACAGCTTGTTGTTGTAATTCCCCTTCACCATCGCTAGTCAGAATATCACAGATAGCAGCTTTAAACTTGTAGTTTCAATGGGAGTCTGCTGATCAGACACCACACACATATACTGGGATGCATTAAGTGACAAGGAAGGCTGAGCAAAAACAGATTTTTTTTTTTGAATATTTCTATGTGATCTTTAAAACTAGATGTGAGAGGCTCATGCTGGGATAAGAACTCGACTTAGTTTGGACACAAACCAGCCAGAATGTACAACATGAGATGAAAGGAGATGAAGAGAGAGAGGAGGTTTGAGAACAGAGAAGGGATTACAACACACACACACAGAGAGTGTGACTTCATTCTCTGCTCAGGGCGCCATTACTCCACCATATATTTACACAGCAAATAGTTGTTTGCTGCTATATTAATGTTCAAAATATCATATATAGTACCTTTAAATGCCAAGGGTAATTGTAATGTTGTGCTGGAAGGGTTTCTGCTCTAGCCTTGCTGGCTAACCAGCATAAATCCAAACGTGTCAAGCATGTTCCTCACCACTCTGCTTCCATAACCATCCTCCATTTTAGAGCGTAAATAAGTGGTGTTGTGAATTTAATTTCTAATGATCCCACCAATCTAGAAGTTAATTCAGGGTCAAATCTTTTTTCATTGAGCACAGCTGATATGACAGCAAACACAGCCGTGTAATCGTATTTTAAAATTTGAAGTAAAAAATTTGCATCAAGTATGACACACTCTAATGTGCAGTGAAATTGGAACTGGAGTTGGAGACAATGATGTGACATTGGCGAAGGTAGTTTGATATCCTTACTGGCACAACGGGCACCAGCCTTGATATTAAATCGATTTACCTATTTCATATAAAATAAGATGTCATGACTTCCCCTTATACCTACCCCATTTCCTCTCCGTCCATTCTTATTAACCAAAATATGCAATTGAATACCCCAGAGGGGATATATCAATCATCCAATGAGACTTTCCATTTAGAAATGTCTCTTCCATATCTATATTCAAGACATCAAATAAGACCTTTCTAAATTAGGCTGACTATATATTCACATGAACCTAACAAGGCTTTGATTGAATCAACGTCTTGGTCGGCCTAAAAGCCAGCCAAGGGTAATTGCACATTGTACAAGTATCTGTAATTCTTTCAGTTCGTCATTGGCCAGTATTAGTTAGGAAATGTTGGATACTGCAGTACAGTGAGCAAGCATGAATAATTTCTCCTCAGAATGTCATCTACTTGAAGGGTAGAGATGAGAATTGGTGGTTTGACAAGAATTTTGATTTTATAATTTTCACTCGATTTTCACTCCGATGTAATGTGTTGAGAGATTACATAATTGTGAGGATTTTCCCCCTGTAATTATACTTTAATTGCAATGACAGAGACATGAAAAGCTACTTCTTAAAATCAAATTTTCAAATACATGAAAACAGCTGTCAGTTCATATGAAAAGTACAACAAAAATGTGGAAATATCCATTAAAAACTTTTTGATTATAAATCTTGGGTTGTAAGTAGGGAAGATCTGCTATCTTCTGTTTCACCACACTGTAATTATTAACAAAGGCGTGTCAATCAACCTATCCGAGTAGGAAGCAGTAAAGATGAGACATTATATCAGCGTGTATGAAGGCAAGGTTTCAACTGATTAAATCCCAAGAAACAATTCACAGCTTCACATGTATTACTGACAGCAGTGGCTTAGACACTGTTTAAGTCAACACTTGTGGTACATTAAGCCAATAAATCTTCTTAAACGTAACGTGTGTGTGTGTGTGTTTAATGGCACACGACATGGAGACCTGATGACAGATAGCAATTTAATTAATTCAAACAGCAAAACACACACGTGTCAGCCTTTTAATTCTGAGCATGGATGTTGGAAATTACTGTCAGAAGAAATATGAAGTTAGATTTTCCAGTGCCTACCTGTCAGCTGTGTCCCTCAAGGATCAGGAACCGTCTAGAAAACATTGTCCACTTTCCAGTGCTATTACTGGACAGTGCTTTCCAATGTGCAATGAACCACATTGAGGGAGCATCAGTTTGTGCTGATCTTCTAGACCAGGGGTACTCAAATACAAATCTTAAAGGTCCACAATGAAAATTTCCAAAGGTCCAAAGGTCCGTTTATTAAGGTCATTCAAGTTTTCATATAACTGGAAAAGCCGTAATCCTTGTGAAAATGTCAACATAAACATCAATTCTTTATCTTCTTTTCAAACAGTTCACTATCTTAATAACAATAACTCAAAATAATTTAATAAAAACATAACACATTTTCTGTTCTGACCTACAAATCACCATTTTCCCACCCCACCAACTGGTTCACCAAAGGTGAATCAAACCAGTGGTTTGACTCCATCAGAATCAGATTTACAAATATATGAACCCAACAGAGTAGACATAGTTGACACGATTAGCAGAGCCTGTACTTTCATCATTTCCACGAAATGCCAGCTGCTGTTTGGCTAGGAAGCAGGTGGCATTGATGAGATCTTTCAAAATCTCTCGGTTCTCCTTTA
>OMKK01041933.1:16748-29189 GCA_900302305.1 Polymixia japonica | reverse complement strand
ATCATAACCTTAACATCATAACCCTAACCTTAACATCATAACCCTAACCTTAACATTATAACCATAACCCTAACATCATAACCCTAACCTTAACATCATAACCCTAACCTTAACATCATAACCCTAACCTTAACATCATAACCCTAACCTTAACATGATAACCATAACCCTAACATCATAACCTTAACATCATAACCCTAACCTTAACATCATAACCCTAACCTTAACATGATAACCATAACCCTAACATCATAACCTTAACCTTAACATCATAACCTTAACATCATAACCCTAACCCTAACCCAACCCTGCCCCCACCCTTCACTCTTTCCATTAACCAGGGTTTGTATACCATTTTTACCATATTTATATTTAATGAAATACAAAGACTATGTGATTTGATTTCATCCTTAGTAATTTTAAGCAGAATAGAATAGATTTTTGGAAAATATAAAATAGCTGAAAATCAAGCTCACACTAACTGCACTGATTAAATGTAACAGTATTAGGATACAGAGCATAAACATTTAGAAAAAAAAGATATGTAATTATGTACAATCACTCCAACCGCAAGAAATAACATAATCGTTAAGTGTAAATAATCGTTAAATAATATGTTTACTTCCATAATAATTAGGCCTATTTGAAAGAGACTGGAGTTGTAGCAAATATTTATGTAATGGATGACTGGATAACATTTGTGGTATTTAAAAAATATTTGTCTGTTTTGCCTATAATTAATGTGACATGGAATTATTAGACATTTCAGGAGTAGTTTGCTGTAATTAATACAAATCTCTAACAGATGAGATTTCTACAATTAGTCTGATTATCATATCACCACTTCTGCTGGACTCATTATGTGAAAAATGATTGTGCTACAGGGACTAAGGACAAATTCGTCAGTAAAGATTGATCAAAGGTAAAAAATAAAATAAAAACCATGACCCTATAGGCAGGTCTAGTTACAGTCCTCAGCTGTGTTACACAGATTTACAATGACTAGCCACTCCACACATTGAAAGTGATTATGATCCACTTATCCCAGCCTCTCCCCAATAGACCCCAGGGTAGACCCTGCTGGGATGGCTTGGAGATAGGGGCTGTTGGAGCTCATCGTGGTGGAGAGGGATGATCCATGCCCTCCGAGGGTTGCTGCCTGCTCTAATCTCTCCAGTCAACATTTCACAAACAGTCATACAACATGTTATTTTTATGTGGAAGCCGCAATTGTACAATTGTATTATACAATTTCCAGTGATATCTTGCATTAACTTTGGCTTGTATAACAAGATCCAATATTCGATAACTGGCTCCCTCGCAGACATGTGCCATCTCAGTGAGATGAATTGAGTGTCATTCAATGAAAGGCTTAGTGGCTGTTTTGTGTTGGCTGTGTCATTATGTACCACTCAAAGTACAGGAGTGCCTATTGACATGAACAGGTCAGCGTGTTCTCCTGCTTCCTGGGTTTGCTTGTGTGTTTTAAGGCAAGCAACAAAAGAGAAGAGGACCCACCTCCGTTTTTCCCATCAACCAGAACGTAGAATGTGTGATTCTCAGTTGCACTTTCCTAGTGATGTCCTAGTGTATTTCAACAGCTGTTTATGTGTGGTGCCCTGACTGTGAGAAGAATAAATCTATGATTGGTTTTGTGATTTTCTTGCCTCATGATGAGATGGTGAACTTTGAACAAACACAGCATAGTTTTGTGGTGGTATGCCACTGACTATTAAAATACAACTGATCATGGTGAGACATTTTTATGAACAGCTGATTAACAGATGATGAAATTATCAATTTTATCCATTATGTGCAGTAAACCATTTTAATATAATGCTGTGTACAAATCTATTTTAAATAAACATTAGGGCATAGTTAGCAGAAAACTGCACAACTCTTTAATTTCAGTTTAACAGCACCACATTGTGACAGAAAAGCAATCACATGTAGGACTGAAATGAGTTTCCATTTGGCCAATAGCCAATGAAGGTAACAATTAAGGAGATAATTACAAGGAAGTATTGCTTTCACTGTCGGTAGCAAATCATTCCTCCCATCACATTCATGCCAAGATTGTTTTCAGTGTCAAATATTGCTTCAAGAACACCATGTAAATGTACCTGTCCAGTATGTACAGGACAAGGCTTCCCGTTTAGACTGCAATTTCATCCATCTGAGTCCCAGTTCAGCAGTTTTTCCCTTATAATAAAGCCACCTACCAAAGCTGCACGCAAGAAGACTGCATTTTGATTTCCTAGAATGATCACTTTCTTTCAAACCTTTTTTAAGTTTACTGGTTGCCAACAGCAAGCTTGTCCATTGTGTACTAGTCTCTTTGCCTATCGAGTCCCTCACTTCCCCACACCTCTGCACAATGTAGTGGCCCTGCAAGATCATACTAAAAGCAGTGTTCTTTGGGCCCATTGCTTTTCAATATTCCGTCATAAACGCGTCTTAAACAATGCAAGGCAACAGGGCTTGAGACTTGACGTTTGGCACAAACGGGGAGAAATAAAAAAAAAAGATTCAAAGTACAACTATCATTTATTTTGATATAAATACACATAAAACACTAATACATAACTCAATTCATGTCACATCGTTTCTTAGAGGGACAATCATAACTACAGCACTAGAGTGAATATGGCTCAGCACAAGACTGAGCAGTAAACAAAACAAACAGTATATAAAAAAAAATTAAAAATAAAGTTCACATAGAGGTACATCTGTATGCATGAGAGCTGTGGTGTATGGGCCCTATAGCATGTCAGCATGGGCCTGAACCCGAATTAAAAGCACTTTCTTTTTAACCAAATATGGAGAGGTCCATACGACCCATAACAAGGTAAATGCTGTGTCCTCCATCACCATATGAGCAGATTGATGAAGCCCTCCAACTGTAATAAGAACACCATGTGGCCATTAGAAGCCATTCCAGAGACCTGAAGTCAGAGCTTTGGAGGTCTTCGAATTGATCATTAGCCACATAACTTGTATAAATTCAACACGTGAGCAAAAACAAAAAAAACATTCAAGATGAGATAGGCAAAGCCACTGGCTGGCTTGGTTCAACAGTCACCTAAAGCAACACTAAGAGTTTTGTGATACAATTTCAGGCTTTGCATTGTGCCACTTTAGTGCTGAAGTGCTAAGGCAGCTGCAGCTGAATGCAAGGCTCTGCTCTGGTTCCTGGTTCCTCTCTGGCATCCTTGTCACACCATGACTTCATATGGAGACTATATGCTGTAGGAATAACAAAATGGAGGCTATACTACAATAACAGACTGGCTTCAGCAAGTGTCTGTACCATCAGTAGCTGTGACTCAAGCCATAGAGAGGTGGGCAAGTATGTGAAAAGGGTGGTCAAAATCAAAAACACTCCCTTCTGTGGACATGTAAACATTTAACAATGAACTGAACAATTGGAAATGTATAGCCAATATACCATTTAAAAAAAAAAAAAAAAAAAGTGACAGAAACCATCTAAGAGCCCATCTCTGCAGCAAATAGGCAGGCAATGTGAGTTTGGACTAAAAACCAACCCTTAACTTTTTAGCTCAGAACTGAGCCAACTTCCTCCAAAACCTATTCTGGCACCAAGATCACTTTAGAATTGAGTAAGAGATCATCTTGAATTTTTGGGGAGCATGGCTGCATAGCAATGGCTCCTGTAGGCAAACTAGAGGTAAAGCCACTATATAGTCACATTTTGTCACTTACTGGTAGTCTCCAAGGGTTGATTTTACTACAGATTTACAACTTTGACCATCAGAGAAAAACTTAAGGTGGGAGGTGTGTAATTACCTAGCATAACCTATGTTTTACCTTCAGTGTATACATCATTTTATATATATATATATACATTTAAAAAAGCATGGCTTTGGTATATAAACTTCTTAAATACAGCTTTGGTCATTGAGAGATTGCCTTTGCCGATACAAGTAAGAGTGTTCAGTTTAGGGTTGAATAAAGTCGACTCCTTAGTTGTGTGCTCATGCAAATGAGGTCACTATACGCTGGTAGGCTGGGCCTTGCATCACTCATCTTTTTCATGCTGGTTGGCATTGCCATTCATAACTCCGTTGCTATGGTGAGCCCATGTCTGAGCCTGCAGCACCTTGGGAAGCCTCTTGCCTTTGGTGTAGGCGTGGTACCAGAAGTTGAGGAAGAGGAACAGGAAAATCAGCCCATAGAGGCCAATGATGTAGACAAAGATGGGGAACTGGTAGGGGCAGTCCTTTATGAAGAAATATTGGGAGATGTGGCTGGTCACCATGACAAACTGGATCTGGAGAGGGACAAAGAAGGAAGTTCATTTGTTGAAAGGCACTTTTACAAATAACCTCCGACCTTGATAAAACAAGTTTATATATAAAATAAAATACAAAGTAATGGAAGATTATGGAAGACCGAGACAATATGACCTCTCGTCCTTTTGCTAATCTTATGCAAAACTATTTTACATACCAGCTGGATGGTGGTGAGGTATTTCTTCCACCATAGGTACTTCTGGTAGTTGGGGCCCAAGGCAGTCAGGCCGTAGTACGTGTACATGATAACATGGACAACACAGTTCAGCAGGGCGTGGAACGTTCCCAGACCACCTGCAATACATGAGACATCAGCAAGTGTGAAGCAAGCAATTCCGCTTTGAATGTCTCGACATTAGACACAAGTCAAGTTACAGGAAATGGTTAAAAAAAAAAAAAATTCAGAGTGGAAAAGCCTACCTGCAGCAAAGCGAACGCCAAACCACCATGTGAAGGGCATGATGGAGTGATGGTAGACATGGAGGAAAGTCACCTGGCTGTTCTTCTTTCTCAGCACAAAGAAGATCTGAGAGGAGGGCAAAACAGTCATATTGTTTAATTTTAAGAGCACACCAATTAATATTACTCTTAAATATGCCATGATTACACAAATGCTATTTTAGCTATGGAATGAAATGTGACCATATTAGCTGTGGCTAACTCATTGTGTCATCTGCCAAATGCTGAGCCACTTACCGTGTCCAACATCTCAATGAACTTTGAGAAATAGTAAAGCCAGCATGTTGCTGCCATCTAGAGGAGACAGGAAATAACATGTCAGTACCAACTCCTACAAGGAAACATCCAGATGATGTAGTTATAACAATAAATTCAGTTAGGTGTTGGAGAAAAGCCTGCTTGTGGCAGCTAAAGTGAATGAAGGTATCTTACCCTCACACCCTGTGGCGAGTCAGAGTAGTCTACCAGGTCACAGTGGAATGAGTATCCTGTTCCCCAGCCTGACATCACAAACTGAAAACAAAAAGCCATTCCAGAGTAAGAAAAAAAAACAAAAACAAAAACAAAAAAAAACAGTAACTAAACTAAGCCAGTGGTGAGTTGACAGTGATTCAACAGAGGGCATCAAACCACAACAACAGTTTGGGGCTTTGAAGTTCAAGGACCATGAACAAATATTTCCGACTCTGTAAAAGTACCATTACAGGAAATCAAGTACGACTTGAGAGGACCAAGCCCACACTAAAACGTTGCACAATGTGGAAGCAAAATGTGTCAAAAAAAGAAGTTATACCTGCCAGGCAGGTTTACCCCAGGTCAGACGGAAAAAAAAAACCCAAAAAAAAAACCAAAAGACACCCAACAGGCTTTAAGCTGCAGTAAGCAGAAAGGAATCCACCTGAGCACGTTTACAATCTTCATGAATAGGGCCTGTGCTAGCACTTAACGAAACTCATCTTTCAAGAAGGAAATCAGAAATAATTTTATCGCCCCTCCCAATAAAATAAATCACATACTCATAACTTTACTTAAAGCCAACATTCTTGCAGTATTGATTAAATTAAAGTTGTTATATGAGGCCACAGTGGGGGAGTTGTAAACCTGAGCTTGGTTGCTTTAAAACTTTGGGGCACAGAGGTCCTCCGTTGTATTGACCCCCATAGAGGAATTGAGGACATCACTGGGGCTATACTTTAGATACAAGGAAAACGGGGTGGGGGGGAAAACAAAACAAAAAAAAAAAAAAAAAAAAAAAGATTAAAAACTTCCTGGTTTCATGTAAACGGGAAAGGGCACTGGTATGAGGTTGCGCAAGAGCATTTCATAAGACCAAGACGGATTACAGCATGCGTCATGACTGTTCTTAACAATGAGCTGAATTACAACTTAATGATTCATACTCCGTTGTGAGGTGGTGGTATGTATACGATTCAATCTTGCATATATATATAAAAAAAAAAATTTAAAAAATAAAAATAAAAAAGCCTTTACACTTGCAGTGCACTCACCTCATAGCACATGTAGAGAGAGAGGGCCACCACGCCAAAGTTGTACACTATGAGAACTCCTTTGAGGTCAAAGGCTTTGCGATTCTCCATTATTCGAGGCCCCAGAGATGTGACAAAGATGATATATGCTACGATGACGATAGTTTGGGGGAGAGGTGACGACATGAGAAACCAGTTTTCCGTCCTCAAGTCTGCAACGGAAGCAGGTTTAGAAGTTTGTAGGAAGATCATGTCACTCATCATGTTTAGTACAAGGCAGCCAGATTAGCAAACAGTGGAATACACAGGGAATAAATCAAGTACACAAGAGTAGTAAGCTTTTTTAAAATGTCATAAATGTCACAGTGCAGATCTTAACTCTGACTACTTTGTAAATAACTACCAGTGTTGGACTATTTTTATCTTTTGATCAGCTTTAGACAAAGACCCACCTGCATTTTGGATTAATTCATCATACAGGAGCGCAGCAGAGGACTTTATGCTATCAAATTCCATCTCGACACAAGTACCAAGTAGTTCACCTAGAAAACGAAGCAGAAAGGTCAGGGGTCAGAGCATCACTGGCATCTGGATGAGAGCTGACACAAAAGTAGAGCCACCAATATTTTGATTATGCAAGCAAGTCTTGGTTGACTTGATATGAAAATGCTCAAATATTAAGTTAAAAGATTCTGACTGTATACCAATGGATTGGGATATTACACCTATATGAAGCATACAGTGAAAGACTTGCATAGTTCATTGGTTAATAGTAGCAATTTATAAATGACGTCCCCCTTTACTAAGAATACATGTAGCGTGCGTGTGAGTTTTACAAGTGGTAAACCCCCAGTGAACACAGGGATAATGACCCACCAGGCATCATCTTTGTCTGAGATTTGGGGGGGAAAAAAACAAAAAAAACAAACATACAATTGCTAGTATTGCAGGATGGTTTTAAAATGTGATTAGGTGCTCCCATATAGCTCAATGGACTAACTGACAGAATATGACCATTTGTAGTTATCCAGAACGGCATAACTCCACCGCTGAAACACTGGACTGCAACTGAAAATGAGTCAAGTCAGCATCTCATTCATTGCGCATCACATTCTCTACTTTATTTCCTAGCATCTGAGAGACAAGGGAAGTGTGTATAGGGAGCACAATAAGTAACAGTCAGCTCTACTCACTGGGTAATGGTTAGCAAAGCACAGAACATTGTAGTCAGTATTTATGTATTGAAGAATGTGGTGCACATTCACTGGGTACAGGCGCACACAAAAACTTATTGTGTCCAATACAGTGCTAATGTGAATTAATAACTCCGTTTGAAATGTAGTTTACTTTGAGAAAATGGGGAAAAAAAAAATAACCTAAGACCATGTGCCACCTCATTTGCTACCAAGTATGTTAATGACAGCAAGGCAGAGCAGAGAGGAGAAAAAAAAGGCAGAATTAGCACCTCTGCATTCATATAAATGGGGACACAGAAGAGGCTGTATAATTTAGTTGAAACACCAGCTCTACAGAAACTGCCAACTATCCTAAATTGATACATTCTCAAACCAAGATAAAATGGTCCCCACCATCCAATGTCAGTGGTTTTCCCTCCACAGTAATAAAATGACAGCACCACGTGAAGCATGGCAGCCATTTTCAAATTCCTTAAAAGCAAGACATTATTGCTGCACCACATAGACAATGTTCTATGCTACAATTAAACAAGTGGCATTGCACTTTAAAGCTCATGGTCTGACTGATGTGCAAATAAGGTAGCACTACCAAGGTGAATCCCTTTACACCAGTCGAAGGCTCCAGGGCATAGGATGTGGTCATAATTAATAGTGTAGACATTCACTGATATGGCAAGTTTGGATGATTATGAGGTTATGGTCTTGTCTGACTGGTTTACAGAACATGTCTGTAGTAGGGAACTGTCAGAGGGAAGTTCTCATGTTAACACATGCCAACCAAAGATTTAATAGTGAACCAATAAACCTAGCTAGTTTCTACACATCCTACTCAATAATTCATAATTCAATCCTCAGAAAACGTTGGCTTCTCCAATTGACAGTGAGGACAAATGTAAATCTCAATCACACCTTTACAACCACGGTGTAGCTTTTCCCAGGATCATAGGCTACATGACAGGTTCCCTCAAGGCGTGTCTACCTGTGACGCAATATGGGAAAAAAAAAAAAAAAAAAAAAAAAAAAAAGGGCTGGGATAAAACATTTGTCATTGAAGCCATTGATTGAGAGATGCAAGCGTTGACATGCCAGTTTCAATAATACCCAGGGTTCGAGACATGGGCCTAAAGAAGTGAGCTTGTGTTCATAAGACACGCCTCATAATTAGTGTGTACAACACGTCCCACACCTGCCAACGTAAAACAATATCCACTTCTGCATTAGTTATGTTCAGCCTACTAGCTATATAACTAATCTACATCCAAAACACAATCACAAAAATAGTCATCCAATAGCCAGGGTAAGGGATCGACTTTTGCATAAGATAACATATAAAACTCGTTAAATTTAATTTAATTTTGACTAAGAATGTGGAGTCAATCAACAGGTTATCTAGTCCGGAATAGGATAGATGTTAAGACCCACCGGATCAAAGTGTGGGTTACCGAAAGTCTAGTCTTTCAATCTACGGCATGTTTGATGGTCAGCGTTGCCACAAAATGCTCCAACATTAAACTTAAAGACAGGTGAGGTCTCTTATATTGCAGGTTCGGCACGTGGTCTCACGTTAGACCACGTGAAGAATTAATGGCACAACTAGCAACAGGTGACACAAGAGATGAGGAGGGCGCCTTCAACATACTTCAAACCTTTAACAAGTAAAGTAGGATATGAAAACGCTTTCATCGTTCTCTGAAACCTCTTTCATCTCGAACCTTCGACACTCCTGGTAAAAAACAAAACAAAAAAAACAACACCGTTTCGGCTGTGACGCTCTCACCTTGAAACGAAAAGAAATGTCAAACTACAAACCTCTAGTGTTGCCAAGTAGACGACGGAAATCCTTTTCGCTTTCAAATTGTCCTTATCCAACCCGCCGTACCACCTGCGGCGAAGCAGCGACAGTCGCACAGGTGTGACTTAAACTTCACTTAGATGTGATGGAAGGCCGCTCCTCTCTCCTTATACCACCAACCAGAGGGCGGGGATTTGATTCAAGGTTGGCTTTCTTGTTCACTGATTGGACGATCAGCGGTACAACAAGGCTTTTTGAGAACGTGGCGAAATCTGGATATTTCTGAATCACCCAAGATTCCGGTTCCAATATTGGAATTGGTTTCACCACAAGAAAATAAACATAGTATCTGTTCCAATATAGGATCTGTTCTGAGAATATTGTCCCCACGTATGTAGGCCACAGATAAAATCTTTATATAATAAAATTATGTTGGAGGTGGCAGGTAGCAATGTCAATATTTTTATTATTTAGAAAACAACATATAAATAAAAAAAATATGTACAATTAAAAGACACTTCAGGTAGCTTGAGCAAAGCTAGGCTGGCTAGGTGAGCCATATGGTGGCAGAAGCTGTATATCCAGGTGCAGTGCATCCAGTATATACATCCATGCCAACAATATTCAATATTCAATACTCACAGTGGCAACTATATTCCTAAATTCTGTCTCATCATTACAGGGCATACAATCAAAAGGATTTATATTTATATATTTCATATTTCTGATGAAGCACTTGTATAGTACATGATATGCATGACAGAATTGTATTTTTAAAAATAATGACAACTTGGATCATGGTAGATGTGTGTTTGGGTAAGCAGTCAAAGTTCATCCTTACAGCAAGTGGAAGTGTGCCCATGGAAACAGGAATGCTGGTCAATATGCAAAAGAGGGGGGTTGAAAGTGGTTTCTCTGTCATTTCTTACTTTTGGTTTCAACAAGGGCAAACAGAATCTAGAAAACAAACAAATGCAAATGTACCCAGGAATGACAAGAAAGTGTGGTTACTCCCATATGACACTCTTGGTTGGCCTCCTCAATTCAACTGTAGAGACACATCAGCTGAAAGACTAGACAGACAATGCTTGCAGTTATGAGACCACACCTGCGCAGGACAATACTGGTCACCCTCTAAGTCCGAAATCTTAAATAAACATTTAAATGTTTGAATCTGAGACAGTGTAAACATCTCTACAGGTTTGTGAATCCATTTAGGAAATGCATTATTTAGACAGTACAGATGGAGGCAGAATGTTTCTCTCTGCGAAAACCGTATATCTCCTAAAAAGTCAAATTTTCACAAATTGTGAAAAAATGGCACGTTCCCCTTGACACCTAGGCATTTTTGAAAATACAGAGCAGGTTTGAAAAGATTAAGTGGGCCTTAGTAGCAGAACATTGTGTGTCATGCTATGCATACCAAGTATGTAACGTCAGCTTTCAGTTACAGTAAAAATGACAACACCAAAATTGAAGCTACATTGAAATGTACAAATCACCAATACTATCCATTTTGTGTGCATGCATTTATATATAAATATAAAAAACAATGTAGAAAATCATGAAAATCAAATCAAAAATAAAAACTGCCATATCAGTGCTCTCTGCAGTGTCCTTTGGGCACATCAAGTGTTCAAAATGTCTTCTGAATTTTCAGGGCTTGGTCTTCTTCTGTAGTGCTAGGATTTCCCTAGACCCCTTATTTGTCTTCATTTATTTCTTTAGACCCTTCATTCCTGGGGCAAGTTTGTTGTGAGGGACTTCTACTCTACTTCTGCATGTGTAAAACAAGAGCATTAGTCTTCATCACTGCTCCATGCGTCCTCAAAGGCGGTGTTCACTGAAGACTGGCCAACAGCACCCTGAAATGGACCAACACATTCAGCTCAATATACAATCCAAATTAAGCACTACCCCGTTATATTGTTACATAAACTTGTATAATCCACACGGCGGACAACTGCAAATGGGTATAGGAGAAATACATTAAATGAAAATGAACAAATCTCGAACAAATACTCTACCGATGCAAGTTATTATTCTGTTTTTATGCTGAATATAGAAACAGGTGAAACTGGAAATGGAAAGGCGAGAGGTTTCTACCTGTGCTTGTAATTTCATCAGCATTAGTGGAATGTAGCAAAGCGTGGCAGGACTGTGTGCATGTGTCTGTGTACAGTGGATTTCCCACATACGGTGAGAAGGATGTGTCGCAATGTCAAACGGCGTTAAACTTATGAGGCACAACCCATCTCTGACTTATGAAATATACAGGGCTGGTTTCACAGCCTTGGGCTAAACTAAAAAGTGTGTTCGAACTTTTCTCCGTTGAAAACAGTTTTATAATAATAATAATAATAATAATAAACTTTATTTATATAGCGCCTTTCATACATATATATAATATAATCAACCCGAGAGCCTCGCTATTCAGCCTACCTAGATAAAAAGCTTGAAATGAAAGATTTCTCTATCAGATGTGATCTAGATCTGAGATTTGAGGAAATCCTGGTAAAATGTGACTCTATATTGTTTTCCTAGTACTACTATCACAGCTCCAAATCTTGTTTCCCATTGACTAGAGCTTATACCTTCTGTGAGTCTTTTGGCTCCTCCTCTATGTCTGGGCCACGGAGGACAGGGACCCATGCCAGGATGTTACAGTCTTTGCCTCCACTATACAGCTCCTAGACAGAGAAGAAGGAATGTGCCACAATAGTTTCGTTAAAGTTGCACTACAGGAACTAAGAGAAAGACCTGATGTTGTAACAATACCCTCACCTTGTGTAACCTGTAAGACAATGACTTCACCGACAGGGGACACACCAATGTTAACAAGCAATTTGGTTGGGATAAAATGGAGGTTAAAATGGAGGTATTATAACGCTCAAAACTGTCAACGAAACAAGTGTGCCCCTGGGAAGTATTTTAATGTACTGTGGTGTTATTCGGTGTCTTCATCAACCATGATGGATTAGAAGAACAAAATACAATTCAAAGACGGTGTGCTTTCCAATAACACTCCTGAATGACAAGCTGTCAAACTGCATTCTTAAAATTGTGGGCTTATACTAGGGCACAGGTTGAATAACTATGAATGTCCCATTACCTACTTTAATGACAATCATATCCTTGTAGAATTAGTTCACTATTAAAGTGTGGTGTGTGTATGTGTAGGGGGGGGGGGGGCA
>OMKK01041933.1:0-16728 GCA_900302305.1 Polymixia japonica | reverse complement strand
GTAAGCTGCTGCAGCTTGGAGCTAGGAGCTTGGCGATTCCCTGAACAGGAATAACATGCATTGTAAAATACCAAGCAAAGATGAGTTAAAGTATATTCAGTATGTTCTACACCAATATAAGGAGATTAGATGCAAAGAAAATCTCAGTAATTTGTATTCTAGTATTTTTTTTAAATGCAATTGCATCACAGAAACAAAGCATTACTTAAAAACAAAGTCCCGTACTATATAACACTCTTTAAAGTGCGTTGCACCATAGTATGCTACTGCATCTACCTTTTCATAAGTCAATGTTTTTATCTACTTGTTACCAGACGTCATAGCTGGGTATAAAACGGGAAGTTCAGGGAGTGTTATTGAATTTGAATGTCCCTTCTTACTGACCATCACCACCATAAAGTATTTATAGGAGGAGATGATTAACATGTGGATTAAGCGCTGGGCGTGTTAGATACCACCATCCTACACTGATAGCTGTGACAGCAGAGAACAGAGATAACATTGTTGATGATCTCCCCACTGCTCAGTAAACTCTCCCAGCTCTTCTGATAGGATATACTGTTTAGAAAGGGCCACAGAGCAGACGCACGCCACAGGCTACAGCTCTTATCGCACAGCGGTACTGCCTGTATGCTCCGGAGGTGTTCACTTTAATATGTAATCTCTTTAAAGGAAGTGGCTCATTTTAGACTACTATGGAAACACCAAATTGATTGTGAACAGGCAAACGTTGACCTAATTTCTTTATGCATGTTGGGACAGACTAGACTGACTAGCAGCGAGAGAGAGAGAGAGAGAGAGAGAGAGAGAGTGACAGACTAATGGCAATAACAACTGATGGATAAACAAACAAAAAGGTAGAACAGAATAGGAATAGGGATGGGCAATATGGCTGAAAAGAGACATCACTGTATATAATAACCCAATATGTATATAATAACACAATATTTTTGGAGCCGGTGGCAATATTCAATACGAGACAATATTTTTTCTATACTACATATCCACATAATGTCTTGCGTACAACACACCACACGCAAGCTACAAGTGGGCGGAGCCGGACATGCAGAGAACAGGAGCAAAGGAGAGAAAGGTAGAGGATGTTTAGAGTGGATTTTTAAGCGTGACAGTGTCGTAAAATTATATTAAAAAACATGTAGGCTAAATTATCACGATATCTTGATATTCACATTTTCAATATCATTCAATATCAAGATATTGCGATATAACAGGAAACTCGATATATTGCCCAGCCCTACAAACTGTTGAAAATGTAACAAAGATAAGAACAGCCTATGGGCTGATGGGCGAGTAGACAAAAAGGTAGAACAGCAGACAGATGAAAGGCCCTATGCGGGAAATGTTTTTCAGGCAGAAAGTGTCCATGCTTGAACCTGGGTCTTCGGTGTGTCTCACCTGGTAGTCTGGGTGAAACTGGCAGCAGTCAACATTGTTGTAGTGGCCCCTGAGCATGGTGACCAGCGTTCCTGTATGAAGGGCATACACTGCCACTGAGCTACCGCATGGTACAAACACAAACTCTGGGCTGCAGCTGCGAGATACCGTGAACTTTAACCCCTTACGGCTCTCGTTGCACACCTTCCCATAATTCACCTGGGGGACAAACAGAGTGGGGACAGTGCTTAGATAATAGTCATTTAAGCCCAAATGTATACTGTTTATAACACTGAAAAGGGTGAGATGGTTTCCTGGACAGGGATTATGCCTTGCCCAATGGTTTCTCTGAACAAAGATCCCTGTTGAAATGTTGGTGTAGAATTATTAGGCTTAATCCATGTCTAAACATATATGCAAACAATATGTCTTAACATGCTATGTGCAAACAAGATGTCCCACAGGGGTCTTAATGGAATTCACAATGCATCAGTTATCATTTTAGTCTTAGTCCCAGGTTGTCCAGCTAACCTTTAAAGGCAGAATGAGTAGGATTTGTCGGTTGTGGTTTGTAAACACAACATTCAAAGTTGGCTCCTCCTCCCTGGCTCAACGACACCAGAAGTGCAAGTGCAGAAGCACCCGCTGCACCCGGTTGACGCCCAGAAACGTCACAAACACAGCAAAATAAGAAAATATAGGCAGAGGGCAGGGTCTATGCAGATACAGACACCTCCACACACTTCTCGTGGGTCATAAGTAATGATTGAAAGGGATTATGGATGGGGATTATTTTGTACGAGTTTACACGTTGTTTTTTAGGAAAATCCTACTCGTTCTGCCTTTAGGGCACTAGTTTTCACGTGTGAAAGCCTAAAGAGTGAAACATGCCTAGCAAAAGTAACAGTAGCCTTAGGCAGTGGAGCAGCAAAATTAGAATGGTAGACGGTACGAAAGCTTAGGGCAGTTACATGGTTGTGTCCATGACTTTTAAAGAGGTCTATGCTTCTTTGGAATTGAGATAAGGTGGGGTGGGGAAGTTAAAGACTCTCTATAAGCTTTAGGAACAAACAAAGGGCTGCTGGAACTCATTCTACAGCCCTAATGCAAAGTAACCATAACACTTCTCTGGCAGAAGCCGCATGCAAAGAAGAGATACATAATATTTTGCATGATATCATGGGTATGAAAAGTCTCTGTCGGGGATTAAAACATTTAGTGGGCCAAGTGAGTTTAACGGGCAGGGACACCCTTATATTAGTGTGAACCAGAGCCTGTAAACAAAGTTTTCTTCAAGGTTCGCTTCTTGGTGGCTTATTCTGTAAATGCCTAAACCGTCTACTTGTGGCTGCAAGGATCAGAACTCCAATTTATGCAATGTTGTTCATCTTTTTCTTCCATTTTCTCTCTTCTTCGTTATTATGGCCAACAATAGTTGAGGTGGGCAGAGTTCTCTGGACACTCCATTATAGGGAGGGAGACAGGACATCTGATGTGGTCTGGTGACTGGGAGCATAGGACTACTTTACACATCTATTGCTATTCCACCTATTTTTTACACTAATATCTGTAGATCTTGTTATATTTTCCCATTGCGGTTCATATTAACCACACACACACACACATACACACACACGAACTACCAGTGTGTTTTCTCCAGTGGTGCTGTTCCACAGCCGCATGCGGTCATCGGTTCCCGTAGTGAGGAGGTAGAGACCATCTCCAGTAAAGCACAGGCCGTTCACTCTGCCGTTATGGGCTGTGTTCACTGGTTAGAGACAGACAACAGATTACAAGGTGTCTCGGTGTACACATAACTATTTCTCTGTCGTTCACATGAATTCTGCATCGACTATCACATGTATCACATATCTCCCATGTCTGTGTTTCACCAATATCATCACCGCCAAAGACTATGGTCATCTCCTCCCCATTTTTTTGTTTTCACTTCATTTAATCATTTAAATGAATAACTTGCTGTTGGCACAGGTCTTGCTTAGTCTTTTGTCTACCCAGACAAGCTAAGATAAACTGGTTTAGCTGTAGCCTGTTTACTCTCCTCTAATAAATCAAAGACTTTAGGAAGGAGAGGCAGATATGTGTAGAATGTTAACCACTCCTCTAAAGAGGCGACACGCAGCTCAGCTCTGAATAGTTTACCTTAATACAGTTTACCTTTGTTAAGCAGTACTTCTGTATCTCTATTTTTAGTTTTGTTATTAGTAAGTTATGGCCTCATGATATGAGAGTGATCACCGGGAGTGGCAGGTGCCATTAGAGCATTGTATGATTGTAGGTCATCATCGCAGGTTGGCCTAGTTGTTAGCGTGAACATCCCATAACTATTACAGGTATAGTCCCCAAAGCAGCCGTGTGTCCTGTTGAACATTCCTTGAACAAGACATTGAAGCCCTACCTACTTACTCATACGAGTGTGAGCTAAATGCCTAAAGTGTGAAACGGAAATGTAATTAACTATGTGGTTATTTACATCTATAAAATAAAGTTCTCACAAAGATTCAAAGTTGTCACAAAGTTGTGTGTGTGTGTGTCTTTAATGCACGCCCACACCCCAGGTTGGATTGGGTTGAAAATGTGTATGGCGGTGTGTTATGATCCGGGGAAGGTCAATGGGCAGGTCAAAACCCAGGCCACGCCCCCATAAAATTACCATCTATGCATGTAAAATTTTGCCGCCATTATCACTTTCGTTTTCTTAGCGATACAAAAATTCATCCATTTCTCTATCAGATGTGATCTCCATCCATACAAAATCATCCATACAGGATTGCTATCCTTTTACATTAACTAATTTTACACTTTTTTACACAAAAATATTGCTTTGTGCCTATTTAACCCAGGCAACGCCGGGTACATTGCTAGTTGTATTCTAGAACGTGGCACTGTACTGGCGACATGTAGTGCCAGTTGTTTCTTGTTTTATGTTTTCAAATGTGTTCTTATGTTAAAATAATTATTATGGATCGAAGAAACACATGGATGTTTGTTGGGGAGATCCTGCTGCTAGTATTGGAGATATTTCCAGCCAGGCCCAGGAGAATATTGTTTATTAAGGTTGAGACGCACCCATGACATATACACAGGAATGTCTGCTAGCGTTGCGGAAACAAAGTTACAGATGATCTAAGCCAGACTTTGGGTGGCTTGAAGATGCTGCTGGTCCAGGACAGCTGGCGATCCTTAGGCCATCGAAGATAAAGGAGGAAAAGAGAACGACTTGAACACATTGAGGCAGCGACTGAAGAGACTGAGTGAGAGACAGGCTTCTCTTCACGCTTCTATAGACACATGCTTCCTTCCGTGGTTCATGATAGCATTGGATCCCTGCGAGGTGGGGTGGATGGGCCGCATGCCAGTGCTGAGTTCCAGTGGGCATGTGGGCGCGCCGGCGGTTTTGTTTTGCAGAGATGCGGCTGGATGACAACGTTGCTGACTTTGGACGTCTACTGGAGGGATTCTGTGTTCTTTATCTACGGGAAAGAGTTACCCAACCTGATCGTTTACATACAAGTCAGTGTTGTGTATTTAATGGTTATGTAGCGAAAGTGAGGTTCTCAAGGAACAATACGAAGAGTAAGGAGTAGACTGGTGTGGTAAATGAAGGGAGTTATACTGTATAATAGGATGAGGAGGCGCTGCGTCAGGTATCCAAGCTAAGCCCATTACCCTGGCAGTTACACCCCAGGGATGCTGTCTGACAACCCATTTCTGTGCTCCGTTCCTTCTGTGTCTGTACGCCTCTCAGCTTTCCCCTTGTCTAAATAAAGTGCGCGGGGGGGGTAAAGATCTCTTAGAGTTCTTCCCACTCTCCTGTAAACACAGAAGGGCTAATGTTAGAGGAAGAGAATGGAAGAGGAAAGGTGTCAGTACCTGCCTCTGAGGAGGCTTTCGACTTGTCTCCGTTGTGCTGGTCCAGAGTGAACAGACTACCAGAGGCCCGACGCACATCCCACACTCTCACCCTGCTATCTGCGCTGAGAAAAAAAAGAGAGCGAGAGAGGGGGGGGGGCAATGGTTAGTTTGTGTTGTTTTGTCCCTTATGGTAAATTCATGCAGATCTTGTCCTCTGGAAGACCTGAATAAACTACAAGGTTGATCATTGCAGTAGGAAGTAGAAGCCTTGGGCTTACAGATGTGGGCTTACACCTAGGAGCTTCAAACTGGCTAAAAGAGCATCATATAGTAGACTACCGGTACCCCAGTATTTGTTTTTAAAGATCAGATTATTAGTGGCACTTTTAATGCTGCTCCATAACAGAATATCATATTCTTCTGTGTGCATCACTCCTTTGGTTGTTTTCAAAATCACTTATAGTCCAAAGGGACAGCAGCACACAGATCCCAATGGGTTAATTAGCAGCGGCATAAAGCAGGTGGGTAGTCTATCTAACATATGCTATACTGGCGCTCCCAGGGAATGAGTTACCAGAGTGCCACTGTGCCAATCTACTACCAATATGCTGCCATTCTGCTGGACTCAGGTTGCCAATGTCACCTGACAGCAAAGACCTGCAGTGTCAAGAAGCAGTGGGATACAGCTAGCTGGGAATCACACTATACTTGGCATTATTTTTTTATATATAGGGGACCAAATGACGATTTCAAAAGGCTTGACCCGCACAGAAAGTGGGTGGCTGTTATCAGTGCCTACCTGGCAGTGGCCAAGATGTGCTCACATCTAGGTGACCATTGTACAGACAGGATCTCCGCTTTGTGACCTGATGGGGAGAAGAAGTTATTAGAAATTGTTTTTGTGCGCATATGAGATGGAGGTAGAGAAAAGGAGTGCATTTGTGCATGTGGGGTGTAGTCCACTGACCCTGAAGTACGTGAATTCGTGAGCCAGACTTCAGGTCACACAGCTGTATTTTAGGTTCTTTGGTGCCAACTGAAAACACACAGACAACACAATGGTTAGAGAAGATCAGTGGGACTCATTTAGGATGCCAATATCTCTGTTTAAAACTTGAAAACAAGTTAGCTTCAAGGCTAAAATCAAAAACAAAAGTGGGTTTGCTATACGTGTGTTCAACCCGCTGTAACGTGTGTCTGCGTGAAAGGTGCTTCAGGGAGAAAAACTAGAGGCCCGGGTTCTCATAGATAAGGTGTGGTGTTTATGAAAACTCAGATACTAGCTTCTGATAAACATGAGCAAACACACCCAGCATTCATAAACGGGAGGGGTGGAATCCTAGATGGTGGTATTCAACAGAGGTGGGTTAGATTCTAAACAGGCCACATGATGGCACTTTTGTTTGAGTTTCAGGACCAGAGGGCCTCAAAAGTGTGCCCCTAAAAGTAATGGAAGACTTCAGGGTGGTTTGTTGTGGTTAGAGGATCATCTGTAATTCCCCTAAAAGGGATGAATGGAATGAGAAAGTAAAAAAACAAACAGAAAGAGAAACATAGGTAGATTCCAAGGTAGATAGGTAGGAAAGAGACTAGAAACTAAATATTAGTGTGTATATGAGAATGAGCACTTTTTTTGCACATGTGTATGTGTGTGCATTAAGTAGGTATGAGCAACCTGTTGGTCCTGCTTGGTGACAAGTTCCTAGATTCCTACTACCTCTCTCTGAAAATATCTACACCACCTGGACCCATATATTAGCCCTTTGTCCTCTCCGGGTGCCTGTCATTTTGTGACCTTGGGCAAAGACTGGTGTACAAGACAGGGGCAGTGTCTGTGGAGCGCTGTGGGGAGTTGTGTATCGCAGTGGCTGGAGAAATGCCCTGGTGACAGACAGGGTAACTAATGAGGATTGTGTGCCTTAGGTGCAGCTTTTGTAGTCAGCACGTGCGCACATAGGTACATGCACACCTGCAATTAGGCTGTGTTTCCTGGCGATGGGGGACATGTGGTGGCAGTAGACATTCCCTTCAAACTGGAAGACCTCAGCAGGCTGGAGAGTCAAATAAACAGAGAAAGAGAGAGAGACCCATCAGCTGTGGTCAAGATTCAGCACTACTTTGTACTATAAAGAAATACTATGGCATCTGTGTGTGTGTGTGTGTGTGTGTGTGTGTGTGTGTGTATGTGTGCATGTGTGCATGTGTGTGTTTGTTTGCGACTAAAAACATATTACTTGACTCATGCAACCAAAAATAGACAGTGATGGAATAGATAGCCAAAGCCTTGGCTTGAAAGATGCAAATCAAACCACCACTAGTAAGGTTTAGCCTCGCCAGCCAGACAAGTCTTGCAAGTTGATCACACTGAGTTTATCACACTGCAAGATATGTCTGGCTACACTCTCACTGAGAGGAGTTGCACTTTGGGGCGTTGCCACCTTGAATTATGCTAAAAGCCAATCAGAACAATGAGTCATATGGTGTATGTCGGTTGTTGTCAGGGAAATCAATCCACGCTGTAGGCAGGGCTGGGGGATACGGCTGAAAAGTTATAGAATATATAATACAATATTTTTGGAGCCAATGGTGATATTCGATACAAGACGATATTTTATATTTTTATACTACATATCCACACAATGTCTTATTATACATTTTTGGACCACCTCACCAGACATGAGCTACAAGTGGGTGGAGTCATGACATGCAGGGAACTGGAGCAAAGGAGAGAAAGGAAGAGGATGTTTAGTGTGGATTTTGAGGGTAAGACAAACAGTGTTATAAAATGATATTAAAAAAACACATAGGCTAAATTATATATTGCCCAGCTCTAGTGTTAAGATTTATGACTTTGTTTATCTGCTGATGCTAGCCAGTAGTGGCCAGCTTCTAGTTCTTGCTTCTTATCTACTCAAAGATAACTAGTTAGTGTTAGTGTAGACATTTTGCTAACATGTCAGTCAACGATTCTTGCCATCTTTGTAAGGATTTGTTACGTCACCCTCCTTGGATCAGCCTCCAAAGCTGTGATTAGACTGTTCACTTTGTGGCCAGGCCTGCCTTATTCATAGGCTTGTCAGTGAGAGGGTAGCCAGACAGATGTCGCAGCGTGGTCAACTCAGCGTGGTCAACTCAGTGTGGTCAACTCAGTGTGGTCAACTCAGTGTGGTCAACTCAGTGTGGTCAACGCAGTGTGGTCAACTCAGCGTGGTCAACTCAGTGTGGTCAACTCAGCGTGGTCAAAGCAGTGTGGTCAACTCAGTGTGGTCAACTCAGCGTGGTCAACTCAGCGTGGTCAACTCAGCGTGGTCAAAGCAGTGTGGTCAACTCAGTGTGGTCAACTCAGTGTGGTCAACTCAGCGTGGTCAAAGCAGTGTGGTCAACTCAGCGTGGTCAAAGCAGTGTGGTCAACTCAATGTGGTCAAAGCAGTGTGGTCAACGCAGCGTGGTCAACTCAGTGTGGTCAACACAGCGTGCTCAACTCAAGCGTGCTCAACTCAAGCGTGCTCAATTCCTCGCCTGGTTTACGAGGCTATGTAAAATCGACTGAATGTGTAGTATTATAGTGCTGATCAACCTAGGAATTGGGATGCCCTGGGAGGTCGTAAGATGTAAAAATGCTTTCTCAACGTCTTTAAAACTTAATTTATGCAGAGAACATTTGGTGAGTATGGCATGCTCTTTTTCAGCACCAGCTTTGCCACACACTCAAAACGTTCATTCCTAAGATATATTTAGGCTACACTTTCAGGTTTGTGTCAAACATCAGCAATCTGTCAAGTCAAGTCAAGTCAAGTCAAGTCAAGTCAAGTCAAGTCAAGTCAAGTCAAGTCAAGTCAAGTTTATTCGTATAGCCCTTAATCACAGTCTCAAAGGGCTTTATAAGCCAATGAAGAATTAAACAACAACCCCCTGACCTTAATCCTCCATTGGACAAGAAAAAACTCCCAGAAAAAACCTTAGTTAGGTAAAAATGGAAGAAATCGTGGGAAGGCATGCAATGGATGGATCCCCTTCCAGGATGGTCAGGTGTGCAATAGGTGCCGAGTGGGCGGATTTCAATTAAGTTACAGATTGTAAATGGAATGATAACAAATATACAATTGGGCTAATGGGGCAGTAATAAAAGGCTAAGGAAGTGAGAGTGTCTGGCTGAGCCAACATCATAACAGTCTCCAGTCTCCGCGTGTGCATCGTGTAGGCTTCCCTTTGTTTTTAAAGGTCGCAAGCCAAACAGGTTGAGAGTCATTACCGTGGTACACTGTAACAACTGCTGGCCTTATCTGCAACAGCTATTGGTCATATATAGACCTTCTCAACTAGGCGAGGTCAACGGTGTACTGTTGGCGTTTCATCTACTACTCAGGGAAATCGCTTGCGGTATCAACTCAGCGACCATGAAAGGGAGTGGAGGAGGACAGCATGGGAGCTCAGAGCATGGGAGGCAGTACACCAGAACAGCAGTGACGGTTACAATGCAAATTCCTCTGCAAACACAGGCAGCCTCTCTGTGCCCCGTCTGCCAGCGTGTGCCAACACTAGCAGGGGAGAGCCAATGGGCACAACAGAGAGCGCTCTGTTTGCCCACACAAATACCTAATGCAGTGGCACACTCACGCATGCACTTGAACACCTAACACTTACAATAACTGACACATACTATTGCAAATGTTTGAGCATTAATTAATGCTGGCGCTGTATTCATTAATTTGATTAAGACAACCAAGAATCAATGTGTGTGTGTTTGTGCAAGTGAAAGCAAAGGATAAAAGAGGCAGAGAGAGAAACACACAGAGTAAAAGAAACGAGTGTTTCTGTCCCCTCCCTGACCTTTTTAGATAACCACGATGCCAGTGTAACTCTATCAGAGCACAGAGCAGAGCCTGCCATATGGGATGAACATGGCAGGGAGGGGTAGACAGAAATGAGGATAACATAAGAAAGACCGAGGGAAGAGTTGGTATGAAGTAGGACTGAACAATATATCAATTTCATATTGATGTATGATATATGAAAGACAAAACCTGCAATATAGGCATTTTTAAATGATTTTTAAAATACACATAATAAATGAGAGAAAGCGAGATTGAGTCTGGCAGGTCTACATGCTTCACTCACTCCCAGACATACTAGGTCCATATAATACAAGGAGATCATCTCTAGGAAATCCAACCGAAGATGGTGTAAGCCCTTAGTGTTACACTTACATAGTGGGTAAATGTATTCCTGCAACATGCTACTGAGAGAGTTTTAAGATACACAAAGAGGAAATGTAGATTCTAAACTTAAGACTAGACCTTAAAAATGATATTGCAAGTGATATCGCAATCACAATATCTGCTACTAATCGCAATATGATGTTTTGTCTGTATCGGGAAAAGGATAAGAGGAAATAAGAGGAAAAGCAGAGACAGGGTGGTTAAGAATATAAGGTAACCATATAAGGTAACCAATGTCAGTTAGTACATAAATAAATCAATCCCTAATATATATACCATATTTATGTACATTTTTATACATTTGTAATTTCAAAAGAAACTGTTAAATATGCCAGTGACAATTATTCCTTACCCTCAGTGTCTCAGTATCCCACACTTTCATAGTCTTGTCAAAGGAACTGGAGACAAACATCCCTGTGTCATGAGGATACCACTGGACTGTCTCCACACTGAACTTATGGACATAACGACTGGACCTGAAAACAAAGACACACACCTGTCATGAAAGTAAAAGTCAAACTCTCAGATGCTTCTGACATTTAAGGTTTAATGTTCTGCTTCCACAATAAAACCACACTGGAATTCATAACACAACACTGTGCCAACATTGTTAACAAACTATTAATAAACACAATATCTTGTCTGGTCTACAAAAGACATGTTTGGGAGCACATTTAATGATGCAGTATGACAACCTAAACGTAATGCTGCCCTCTAGTGGATGGTATCAGTCAAAGCGAGTGACGTTTACCTGCCGACTGTGCTGATTGCCTTGCAGGTGTACTGGAGTTTCCTGCTGCAGTTCTCTAGATCATAGATGACTATCACCCCGTCTGCACCTCCAGACAGCATACTGGACAATGTAGAGAGCTGAATTTAAACAATGCTATGGTAGCCCATAGTTACTACAGCAGCAGCGGTTCTGAAACGTTCTCAGCCTAGAACCATAATCGGAAATGTATTAATTTGCCTTGGGGTGGAGTTTTATTTAAATACACCACTATACATTGTCATGCATGGACCATTCAGTAAATGTGAGTCCTGACCAAAAGTTTAAGAAGGCAGACACTACAATATTTGGTCAGTATTATGTAGGGCAGATATCAGAATCAGAATTCCTTTTATTGCCGAGTATATTTGCACATACAAGGAAAGTGACTTGGTGAGGTTGGTGCATAAGGGCATAATCAATCAACACAATATAAGCAAAGTATTTACAAGTATTAACAAGATTGCTATATAGTATACATTGGCTTAATGTTAAGATTTTACAACTAAAAAAAAAATGTATAGCACAGAAGGAAATATTGATTCACACTTACTATCTGCCCTCTATCACTTCAATGTCAATGGTGTTGACGCCGTTGCCATGGATTCTTTCCACATCTCTGTCATGATTCAACTCCAGACTGAGGGCCCTTTGGAGCAGGAGGTTTACATTAGGGCATCCATTTGTTATGCGCATGCGTCACATTACAGCTAGTGGGTTTCTGATGCTACAACAGCAAAAACAATCTGTTTTGACATGCAAGCTTATCATGTACCGGGAAAAGACCCAGAGGGAAAACATTAAGTTGCCTCTAAACACTCAAATGATGTAAAATATATTCACCAGCTATGGCATGAAAAGGCTTGGAGGGGTTAAGTATTATACACTGCTAATTACATGAAGGAAACTAAATGAGCTCGTAGACTTGAACGTTACTATTACTTGTATGTCTCTGCTCTCTCTCTCTGTCTCACCTTCTTGTTGTCTCTGCTCTCTCTCTCACCTTCTGGTTGTCTCTGTACGCTGAAGACGGAGCGGCTCGTCGAGTCCGGCCTGCCTCGCAATAAGAAACCCCAACATTGTTTCTACCTGAAGATTAACTATGTTTGTTTCAGAGGAGGACTTATTTCTGCTTTACTAGCTCATTAGCCAGCTCGCAGGCTAGCAAGTCTTCTACCATGAAGTTAAACGTTAATCCAATTGGAAACGTTTTGCTTCCAATAAAACGTTTTCGTATGTGTCTCGGGCGCCATAAAACCGATCAGTATGGACTATTTGGGCATCTATTTACACATATTTTCTAGTCTAATTTAAATAATTTTCAGTTAGCTTCTTAGCGCCAATGCCACGTACGGCCATGTTGTTACGTATAACGTCCATTGTACAACAAATGCTGTGATTGGTCAGTCCAACCCTTCCGTCCAATCACAGAACAGTGTATTCAGTCGCGTCTTTGTGTACGAGATGTTGCATAACAGCAGTGTTAGCTGTGAGACAGCTGGCAACGCAGACAAAATACAAACCTGATATCGTAAAAGTATTGTGCAAAATGAGCAGGATCACGGGCCTTTTACGGCGGACCTTTGGAATAGTACGTGAACACGTTGGTACGGATCATTTAGGAAATAAATACTATTTAATCCCCGAACAGAAGACTTGGACAGGTGAGTCGTGTACTAATATTAGCCAGTCATGACCCCTTCTAGAAAGTTTGACCTACACACGCGTTTTTTGGGGCTCTGTGTGCCCATGAAGATACTGCGGGGCTACTTATTAATGTAACCTTCTGTTGACGAAGTATCCTTTTATATCTAGACTCAGGATAAGCATTGTAACAAACTTGGCTGTTATTGCTCCTTGTGCCATTATACAGTTTATCTTAGGTGTACCTCAAATATGTCATTTTGGCTTCTATTAAAAATGTTGTCTTTATTGCCGTCTGAATGAGAAACGGCTCTTTTCCAAAAAAAATGTGGGTATGATTTAATTGAAGCTTTCCCTTTTTACCCTTGTAGTATAACAAGACTTCCACTAGATGGAGCACACGGCTCAATACGACTGTTGACGCTTTTAGAGTTTTTTTGTTTTGTTTTTATTGATAAGGATTGCTGTGTCATTATTTAATACAATTCACTTCAATTAACATTTCACTAAGGTGGGAAACGGACATCAGTCGCCCATTTATACCAGTTCCGCTGTCACTGAAGTGCAAAGAGTGAAGACTTGCTCTATTGCAGATGGGATGATAACTGCTTCATGATGAGGATTTAGAAGGAGGTCATATCTCTCTACTGAGACATGGCAGTGTTACAGTATGTAATGCATAAGCCAAGCAGCAGAACTGTGTCATCAGGCTAATCCATGGTGGAATGCCAATGGTGTCCTTCACGCCGTCTCCAACTGTTACAAGACCAAGGACACACTCCCTGGCCTTGCAGACTGAATAACTGTCTTAGTGTGAATCCATTTTTCGCATGCATGACAATGTAATTTCTTTTAGAGGAAGAAGCCTCGAGAGTGAATATGTTGACGTATAGGGTATAATAAAGATCCAGTTTTGTGACAGAAGAATTGTCTGAAGATGGTCTTTGGTATCCAAGAACTGAGGCTTTTTTGAACTAGGGGAACACAACAGACCACTTGTTTGGCTAAGAGGTGTTTAGAAGAAGGGGTCATTGACAACACCCACTTTAGGGCTTGGGGACTTGGCGGCTGTGTGCAGTGGCATCTTTTAATCAGCACAATAACACATTGCCCATGAATATTAGTAAACATTTTCAGTGCCTATCAAAAATAAATTGGTAATGAGTAAGCCCTGACTAACCTGGAGTGGACCAGTGGTGGAAGCCAAACTAATGACCACACTTTCTCTGCCCCTGCTAGAAGTCCATTCTGCTCTTAAAATTATTATTGGCAGGGGTCACAGGCCCCAGACACGAGGCTGCTACTTAACCTGCCTTGACCTTAGTTAACTATGGATAGTTCATTGACACACAGTAAGGGTAACCCTTCATGATATCAGGGCTTACCTGAATCAAGAGGTTTGTTCACAGCTGTTTGTTATTCCAAGTATGTGTCTAATCTGGAAGCTCTTCTATGCTGCAGTTGTCTCAAAATAAACCCATCATACAACACACTTGATTTTGTCTCCCTCTCTTGGTGCCACTTCATACAGGGTGGACATGAACCTAGCCTTCCCCAGCCTAGGCTAAATATATAACACAAAAATTCAGTCATGGTACTCTTCTCTTAGGATGTAACCTAGTTGTTGTTCTGCTAAAGTGGGACTGACCTCTGGCGAGACTGAAGACTGGTTCGTTTCTGACTGAACTTGACTTTGCTCTTCACCTTTTCTCAGTACAGTTTGCAGAGAAACTTGCGCCCACCTCGTATTCATAATTCATCTCAAGACCGCTCCTCCTGTCAGGCCATTCAAATGAGACATCACAGAAGCCCACTTCTCGCACGCTACAGGCTACTCTCCAAATCACAATGAATGGCCCTATGGCGAGGCCTGTGGAAATTATGTCACCCGCATATGACACCCACACGTAAACATATATGATAAACAAGTATCTGATACACATACATTCTCTCTCTCTCTCTCTCTCTCGCTCGCTTTTCATTTTTTTTCCTCCACTCACTTCGTACAACCTAGTGGAAATAAAGTGGATACATTATTCAGTCCATATGTCTTGCTAAAGCGAGCTCTTTTTGATCTTAAACTGATAGGCCAAGCGTGGGCTTAGGGCCTGAGGCATGGACCGCAGGGCTTTCCACTGCAGCACACGACTAGTGGATGAAAGAGAAGGATCTCTCTCTGTCTCTCCCTCTCTCGTGTCTAGCTGCTGCTTCTATTCATTTGTCCATCCCTCATCGGTCCATCCCTTGCTACCTTTCTCTATGCTTTGCTGCTCCCATTTTCTACCTCTCAATCTGTTAACTTTAGAAAACTGGGGCGTAAGTAATTCTCTGTGCAGTGGGCTTGGTTGTTGCGGATGGAATTAGTTGTTAAAACAAAAGTGGAAACGGACTCGGTTCCGTCCTGTCCGATGTCAACATTCTGATTTAGCGGTCTGCGTCTGGCCAAGCCTCTCCCTAGGTTGACCTCTTTATTTGTCTTTCGCTCCAGTAAGTCCTTCCTTCCCTCACCCCCACCCCGTCATCGCTGCCTCTCCATCTCCCTTCTTTCTTTGAAGCCAGTCCAGTGAAGATTTCTATTCAGAACATCAGAGTGGTTCAGCAGTGTAGAGAGGGCTCTCTCTCTCTCTCTCTCTCTCTCTCTCTCCTCCTCTCCTTAGACGCTGTACTGCTCTTCCCTCTGCACATCAAAATGAATAGACCTCGGTCTGAATCGCAAGTCTGGCGAGGGAAGAATCTCTGTCCCTGCCTTTAGAAATGTTCCAGCTATAGAGGCCCGCTGTGTAGTGTGGAGAAATGTCCTATAGGCTATGGAGCCCCTGTGATTGTTGTCCACGGCCAGGCGACGAGGAAGCCACTGGCAAGCCGGCCACTGGTCTTCACATGGCTTTTGCCTTGGTGTCGGGGCCCAAAAGCTGAATAGAGAATCTGTATTCTTCTCGGTTTCTGTATGCCTCCGTCCCCCAGGCCCAGCTCAGCCTCACTCTGCATGGGGCGCCATGTCACGCTGCCCAGATGAAAGTGAAAGCGTTCTGCGGATGGGCTCATTCGTCTTCAGCTGTGGGCCCGCAGCTTTGACGCCCGCCTTCCCTCCTTTTATTTGGGAAGAGAGGCGCACTGACATTATCGGCCGCTGCAGGCGCATTTGAAAATAATTGCCTGTATGATTGCTATTTTTTTCTTACCTCTTTGAGGAGGTGTAGCCTTTGTCTTGGAATCAATGGCTGCTCAATACTGGACAGGGGAAAGGCAGTTTCCTTTCATGTCGCGGTGAAAAGGATGTATTTTTAGAGCTATTCATTTAAGCGCTGTATGCCATGCAGTTTTAATCTATTGGTCCCCTCCGCTGTGTGGAGAATGGAAGGGATTCAGAGGTTCTTCAGAGGTGCGCCACACTGTTGCAGAAAAAGGAGGCATTGACTTGTCGTCCTATCACTGTCCCTCTCTCTTTGTCTATTATTTATTTGATTCCCCAGCTCTGTTATGCGAGGTGAAAAACTGAAAAGGCCTCAGTTCTGCCTTTTCAGGATGGGCAACCCGAGGGACCAGAGGAGAGAGGTGTGTGTGTGTGTGTGTGTGTCTCTATGCGTCTGTCTGTGTCTCTCTGTGTGTGTGTGTGTGGTGTGTGTGTGTCTCTATGCGTCTGTCTGTGTGTCTCTGTGTGTGTGTGTGTGTGTGTGTGTGTGTCTCTGTGCGTGTGTGTGTGTCTCTGTGTGTGTGTATGTGTGTGTGTGAGAGAGAGAGCGATAGAGAGAGAGAGAGAGAGAGAGAGAGAGAGAGAGAAGACTGAGTAGACAGGTGTACGATCTGCGCCAGTGAGTAAGTGGGAGG
>OMKK01041932.1:0-19454 GCA_900302305.1 Polymixia japonica | reverse complement strand
TTCAATGTCAAAGACAAGTAGGTAACACAAGCACTGCAATCTGTTCACTGTCAGGTGTTTGTGTGTCTGTGTGTGTGTGTGTGTGTGTGTGTGTGCATGTGTTAACGTGTATGTGTGTGTGTGTGTGTGCATGTGTTAACGTGTATGTGTGTCTGTGTGTGCATGTGTGAGTGTGTTAACGTGCATGTGTGATGTGTGTGTGTGTGTGTGTGTGCGTGTGTGCGTGTGTGTGTGATGTGAATGGTGGGGGGTAGACCTATTCATCTGTCTGGTGTGATCATGGCTCTCTGTAACTGGGCCTAGGCGTCACTGTGCACTCTCTGATCTCTGAGATAAGAGTCGTCCATCTGCTGTGCATATCTGTCAGGGCCTGGGAGGCTTATCATTCCAGTCATCTATTTCCCTCAATCATACTCACTCTATTCTCTATTGCCTATTCCCATACCCCCATTTTCTCTCTGCACAGTTCAAATATTGTTTAATCTGGATTAACCTATACAGGCAGACACACAAAATCTGTGAACATGTACTGTATGTAACAAGCAACATTTACATAAACATGCGTACACATGCACGTACTGTATGTACTTCAGCGCATGCAAGTTTTCACAAGCAAGCCTTCATGCACGCATACACACACATACACACTCGTCTGCAGGCACACACACAAACACAAACACAGGTAGCCGGTACTTAAGGGGCCCTGCCGTAGGCTATCAGATTACCCATGCGCAAGCCCCTTTCTTTTACATACTGCTTGCTACAGTCATTTGCCGGGAGTTCCATTTTAACATCAATCAAACAGAAGATGAATGAGCTGCTAGTGTTTGTTTTAACATTTTTCAATTACAGTTCATTCTATAGAGACTCTGTTTGAGTAGCAGATTCCAGGGAACTACCTTGTGAAACCTGAGAATGTATAACATATCATGACAAGAAGAGCTGTGTACAGTAGCAACAGCAGCTCAACAGCGGGGAGTGTAGTTTACACTAGGAAATCCAGTTAGGCCGATAGACCCGTTGTCAAACAAATCCTTTACAGAAAGCCCTCAGACCACAAACAAGCCCAAGGACTGTCTGGCTTTGTTGTCTCAGCAATCTGTATGCGGTTTGTCATGATCAATATTGTAGGAACCAACCCCATTATTAATTCATAGCCATAAAAACCATGTGTTGTGCTCTGAGGTGGTACGCTAACCCATTGGGCTAAATAAAACTGCTTTGAAGATGAGACAAACACTATGATTTCACGTGGGATCATTTGATGGGGTATGGTGTGTTTCCATTGCCAGTATTAATAGTATATGCCCATCCTAGACTGCATGCCTCTGGGTGCAGGGCCTACAACAGGACAGGTTTTTGCTGGTGGAATATTTATAGCCTTGCATTAAAAGTGGAATCAAGGGTTTAAGTGTACCATTGCAACATCACCGCTGTTCCTTTGTCTGGGCTTGTCCAAAAATGTCTTGCCTGGGGCTATTTGCACTGCAAAGAGTAGATGTGAAATATCTAAGTGATATCATATACACGCGGCATAACAAAGATGAAATACAAGTTGACATTCACCTTGCAGGCAAATCTCAGAAGAACTTTTTTCATTCTTAAAAAAAAAAAAAAAAACATGTAGTGAAACTACCTATCAGTGAATAATGTCTTTTCAGTCACTACCTCACGCTTAATTTGTTCTCAGTGGTTAAACAGACTCAAGTATTTGCCATGTAGATACAGGATTTTAATAATCATCCATGTCTACAGTGGAGCACAGGGGAAATGAAAGCTGTAAGTACTGACATTAAAGTGGTACTATACAGCATATAAAGCAAGCACACCTAGAGTATGGGGATGTGATAAGAATCTTAACTATACTGCCATCTTGTGGCTCAGCTGTACACAAGATCCACAAGGCTGAGGGAAGTACAGCACTTGCATAGCTGTGCTTAACTTTAAATCTAATCTACAAATGTGACAAAACACTACAGGCCACAAAGTGAAATAACAACTTCCTATTTTATTAGGTCAGATTTAAAAGGTGGACATCATCTTTATCTTAAAAAGCAAACACAAAAATAAAATAAAACAAAGCAAGAAACAATTAGCTTTTTTTTTTTTTTTTAAACTAGTGCTCTATAAAATTCAGCACACAAAATATAACTTTCTGATTAAGTATCTTATGTAAAACCCCATTATTTGATAAATGTAATCATGATTTAAACAACAGATCTACAGCCTTATCCAAAAGACTATGCTGAAGTATTATTTACAGGTCATCAATTGCTAGGAAAAGTAAAAACAAATACTAGTTTTGTTACAGTGCACCCTATAGTGTTGCTGTGAAATTAATCAATCAACCAACTGACATCGACTGACATTCGACCATGGCAAAAGGTTTTCCTCTAAAAAGCAGACTTGTAACTAATGTATCACTCTGCCTTCACATGCACACAAGCATTTTGTACTGTGAAAAATATGTAGAAAAAAATAACGTCATAAATACTTTAGCTCTAAATGACAAATGAACACAGAAACATAAACACAAACTAAACAAATAAAAACTCAAACTCAAAAGTATTATTTAGTTGAAATCTTAGCAAAAACATCATCGGCTACATATAGCAGGAGCATATTACAAAATGTAGGTATCCTCAAAGATAGGTCAACGTATAGGTTAAATAAAGGCTACCCGATTCGTTTTAAAAGAAATGATACATTGTTAAAAATTGTGTGAACAAGAGTAAATGTTGGTGTGCAGCAAAACAGAGGATATGGAAGGAGAGGAAATACACAGGTAGTACATTTAACAATATTTACCTTGTTTCTAGTTACTACAGCAGAGTACACCTATCTTACATACAGCCAACAATTACTGTTGAGAAATAAGGTCTCAAACTCATACCTAGTTTCTTTCCATAAAACAACCACTATTATCATCCCTGAGAGCACAATTTGGTTCAGTACTTAGTGCAACTGAAATGTATTGTCACTATCTCAAATTTAGCTTAAACAAAGTGACACGTTTACCTTGTCGCTTATCAATTCTAAACCGGGATAAGTTAACAGCGACTTGATCACTGATAATGCTATTGAAGTCAGTACTGTTGTCAAAACAAATTTGATACCAACAAATAGAGGCGGTCATATAAATTCTAACCATACCTGTGGTTAGGCTGTCCAATTCTCTACTGTCCTTTAAATACAGGACACCTAATTGTACATAAGGCCTGATATGCCTAAGAACCTGTTCCAGAAAAAAAAAAGATTCTTTCAGAAAGTTAATTAGAGCACATTAAAATACACATTAAAGACTGTAGAAAATAGAGGGGGAAACACGCCACATTGGCTTTTTTATTATAGTTAACCCTGATTAAAATGCTATTAAGCATTTTAGGTATTAAACAACTGAGCTTCTGTGCATAAGAATTGACTAACGTGGGGAAAGATCATTCAATCTTTGTTCTCGTCCTCTTCATCAACCTCGATATCATCTTCATGATCTTGGTCTTTGGCCTTCTGGTCCTTTGGTGAATGTTCTTCAACATACACCTCATCCTTCTCCCCCAAGCAGTCTTCTTCTTCTTCTCTGGCCTCCTGGTCACTGTCATCAGAGCCTGGAGGACAACAAAAAAAGACTGCTTAGGCTTCTAGGGATCCTTGGCAGGAGGGCAGTGGTGGAGATGATATTAGAATAGCTACCCAAACAATGAGAACTAAGAACATTTTACTTTGTAGGAATGTTGCGTGAATGTAGAGCGTTTCCAGATTTTATAGTAAAAGTGCACAATCAGGAGCAGAAGAACAGTAATAGAAATTCAACCCAAAATGATCTGTCGTTCTATCAGTCCCACCCCCCCGGTAGTTTGTAAAAATGGTACGTTTGCAACACTTCTGTTGAGGGTAATGTCTTACCGTCGATCACAATCTCTCCATCATCCTCCTCCTCTGGGCTCTCATCTGAGGAGGAGATATTGCCTGTCTATTCAGTTTAGCCTGCATTACTCAAACATTTATATTTCAGCTAGAGGACAACGAACCATAGAGCTTGATCCTGACAAGCCGTTTGCGTCCCATTCGCAACATAAAGCAGCAACCAACGAATTTCATACATAGAATCATATTACAGCAGCTTTCATTAAGAAGCCATTTGCCATCATGGGTTCTAAAAGCAAGTGAAATATACTAAGCTATATTAATAATACTAATGTATCAACATCAAGTCCAATAAAACGTGTATCTGTATTATGCCCCCACAGGCCCTGGGGACGATCAAGAGTTTGGGCTGTCTTTAACGTAAAAGCCAGCTACAGCTGTTACCAACCTGCGCCATGTCCCCTCTCTTCCTCTTCATCTTCCTCATCATCCTCTTCCTCCTTCCTGCTGTGCCCTTGTCCAGCGTCCATCTGCTCCTGGTCATCATCATCTGAGTCTGAGATCACCACACACTCATCCCCATTGCTGTTGTCTGCTGCTCTAGCCCCACTGGTACTACTGGAAACAAAAAGACAAAAGGTTGGTGTTAAGAATGATCACCCTAACGGATTGGGATGTGTTCCACTACTGACTAAGACTGATTTAAACGTTTCTTCGCTATACAACCCAATAGGTGGCGTTTCTACACTTTATGCCGTTTCTGTGGCTGTTTGACGTACCTGCCGTTCTCCCTGGGTTCCCACAGAGGAGTCAGGTAGTATCTCAGGGGGTCTCTGTACAGGTCATCTTTAAGTATCTAAACGTTGGCATAAAGTTGGTTATTTTCAATACATTCGGATGGACGTGCACTCGGAAACCTTTCTAAACACTATGCATGTCACCAGGCTGTATCATCTACATCTATCATATTTTATGGCACTTAGTGGACAATTTTGTCCAATGCGGCATACAGTACCACAAATTCATAAAATTCTACAGTGGCAGCTAAAGCACACCTAACACTGGCCATTGTAGTGCCATGCTCTACCTGAGGAGCTCTACAGGACCACAGTCATGTGTTCCATTGTTCCATGTACCCCTGTCAGTATGTCAATGCCGTCAGCATTACCTGCGCTATATCATCTCGGCCTGGGTTGCTATGATCACTGAACCAGCTGAAGAATGTCTGGTAGACCCCACGTGTTGTCTTCCTGGGCTCGCTGTGGGCTGTCAGGTTCTGTCCGCGATGCCAAAGGATGGGATTGGAGAACGACACAGGCGATCCTGAGACAAAATACAGCCAACTTTAGAACTTAAAGCACCTACCCACCTATCCCTACATGTATTTGGACATATAGTTTTTAAGGTGTATTCACAGCTTCTACACCTTGACTTATACATGTGCAATTAGCCCTTTTTATTTTCTTTAACTTTAAGAACCCATTGTTAAACTTCACGATACATGTGACTTTTTGTATCATTATCTTTAGCATTGAGGATAGCTTGAGGCACGCCTTGCAGTCAAATATATATTTTTGACAAATATGTCCAACATTAGTGTCCACAGACAAATTCTCACCCCCCATTCCTAGGTGGAGTTCCTTCATGATGATGTTGTTCTGAAAGTAAGGGTTCCGTCTGAAGTGGAAGCGGATCCTGTAGCCTAGTTTGTTATTCTTGAAAGACTCGATCTGAGAAAGACGCAAGAAAATGTTAGAATTTTGCTGCCCAACGTGCAAAAACACCATCACATTGTTGGATTACAACTGAAAATTATTCACCTCAAGGTCAATCATGTAACTGAGAGCGTCTTCATCAGTCTCGTCGATGTGAGCCGAGAGGTGAGGATGGTTCAACAGCTGTCACATAGGAGTCAAGGACAAATGTACACAAATGTCTCCCTTTCATAACTCCACTCACATGCACACACACATATATATATATATACACATGCTAAGGTGAGAGAAATAGAGAGGTTCCATAATTTAAGGATACTGCCGTGACCCAGAAGCCAGGAATGGATTGTGTTATGGTGCTGCGCTGGTCCAGATGTGGGCGCCGCTGACGAGTCATCTTCAGCTCCAGCCGTTGGTGAAGCCGGGCACTTTTCTTTTCTAGAGCTTCCAACCTCATCTGTACCTGTGCTAGGAGAGCCACTGACTGTCGGATCTCCGGGGCCATCTTAACTGAGACTATGGCGCACTCCCCATCCTCATCGTCCTCGTTGTCAGATGGAAAAGAGGAACTCGGCGTTGAAGAGGATCCAGGTATTGAATCGTCTCCTTCGTCTGCATCAGGCAAGTCCTCCCCATCCTCTCTGTCAACACTATGCACTGATGTGGAGCTATCTGCTGCAGCTGCCTGTGTTTTCGACTTTTCTTTTGAGGAGTCACGGACACTACGCTTAACTTTACTCCCCCTTTCCTCTTGTTCAGCCCTTTGAGATGAGCAAGGAGTCTCTTTGCTACTTGCATCTCTTCCTGTAAGACTGGCAAGGGCTTCAGCAGCTGCTATGGCTGCTGAGTCAGATTGGTCCAGAGAAGTTGAAGGACGATACTCTCCCCCACCATCTTTCTCGTTATCCACCTGCGCATCTCTGGATCCCAGTGACAACTGTGCTTTATCGCTACAGGTGACATCAGAACGACCAGCCTTGGCTGAGTGGTTGATAGGTAGGGCACTTGCACTATCAATATTGTCATATGTCTGGTCCGTTTTCAAAACAGCAGGTTCGACCTCCGTTTCTCTACCCTTTGCCTGGTTCGTTCTCCCAGTAGTTTCTTTTCTTCCACCGTCGCTATTTATGCAACTTTGTGAGGTCGAAGGTCTTTCATTTGATGTGTAATTTACTTTGGTAGACTTACTGGGAATCGTGGCGCTTTCCTCCTGGTCGGGTGACGGACATCGTTTCCTCGACGCAGAGTCAGCGGACTGTTTGCAGTCTGTCAGTTCACTCATGCTAGCTAGCCAAAATAGCCAACTAGCTAGGTAGCCAATTAGCCTAATTGAAATAAACGTAACTAAAAGCGATTACACAACCCCTAGTTACTTAGGTAACAGCTATACTCAACAATGTGTTACTCAAATCACAATATACATATTTAATGAAGCTAATACAGGAAGCAGTCCTGTTGTTTGTCTAAGGCCTTGCGTGCCAGCAGGCTTCGGCTAACGTTAGCAGGAGAGCTAACGCTAGCTAGCTAATACTCACTTTGTGTGTGTCCTTCGAATTACGATTGTACCACATTTTCTCAGGTAAGAGTCTGAAAAGCAACACTCTGCAGAGTAACTGGAGGTGTCCGCGCTACGTGAAAATGTTTAAAGCCCGTGTTCTTCGTTATTTGTTTATTTGCCGTCTCCTTTAGCTTACGATTCATGCAACGACGTGACAGAAAAACATTTCGCTGATTGGTTGCAGCGCACCGCGCTAAAACATCTCCGCCAATCAGTGAAGGGGGTTTGTCTACGTGCATCCGATTCACCAAGAGAAAGGCGACTTCGCGGGTGTCTTTTGTCGGTGCAATTATTCTCACGGGATAAATCAAGAAGGGTGATCTAACTTTGAAAAGAGAATCCTGCGTTATCACCAAACGGAAACAATTAAACGATATTCACTCAAATTAAACTTTTGACGCGGTCATCCATTCCAAAGTAAAACTGGCAACACAAATAAAGGCTACTTAAAAGATTGTTACTGATTCAAGACATCAAACTCCAGCATTGCATGTGAAACCAAAGATAATAAAAAAAGGCAGGAATGTGTCTGCAAAAGAAAGCAATGAAGACGCACAGAATCAGACCAAGCCCCATTATAGCGTGTGTAGGTTTTACCCTTGCTGTGTCTTTACACAAAGATAAACTACGTTATTTTATCCTTACTGCTTACGCAATGTCTTTTCTCTACTGTGTCCACAATGTTTGTTATTTTCGTTGGGCCTAAAAATAGACTGATTTTATAACCTTCACCAAACTGTTTTATTTCAGCACCACTATATCTGGACAGAGACACTGTAGAGAAAACTAAGAAGGATCGACCAAGAAATGTGATATCATTAATTCGGTATTAAATACCTGACGTGTATGTGCAACAAATGTCTATGTGTATGTGGAATAAAGGACGGAGTAGCTATTCGATGACAAGTTATTTTGGCATCAAGAGGGGTGACGTCAGGTGTATGTATGTACATAAATTGATAGTAGGTATAAACTGGTAACATTGGAGGCTGGAAGCGCACCTCTATAGCCGCTGGGAAGTCCATATAGCCTTTTTTTTAATACTTTTATGACGAATCATTAGGGTGTCTTATAGGTTGTAGCTAGGCCTATGCATCTAATGCTAAAACTAACACGTGTTGGCGCAAATCTATAAATGATAATATTGGTGAAATGAAATAAACACACACTTCTTATAACCTGCTGTGGCGCCTGTCTGTGTTGTTTGATATGACAGTATAGTCATAAAATATCTTAAAATAATGTTAAAGTGCGCTTATTTAAATCCTACATTTCCGTCTACTCTGCAGGCAACAGGGTTACAACTATATTGAGACTATGCCTCACTAGCATTCCGTGGGATTGACGTCTAAATCTCCTAATAAGACTTGCGAGATCTCCAAAGAGACACTACAGACATTGTATAGTAGATTTCTAGTTTATGTAACAGTGGGCGTGTAACCTGCCAGAACCAAATGACAGGGGGGGTCACAGGATTATACCAATTTAAAAGACACATTTGGGGGCACGAAGTGCCGGTAGGTTAGTGCTAAAATTAGAGGTTGTTCCTTCCGCCACAGCAGCCAAACTGCGAGGCGCACTAAAGTCATGTAAACCAGGGGATAGACTGTCATAAGGGTTGGCAGTAAAACTGTTTTCCATGGGAGACATTCAACGCCACACGTCCCGACTCTGTCCTGCGCTGGATACACACGGAACACTGCTGCGCACATCTGAATTATTTGATAGTTGTTTTTTTTAGAGACGCCTACTCTCTTCAGTCCACATCTTAGAGCAGACACAACTGCATTGATGTCTTTTTTAACTATACCAAGTCAAGAGGGCCTTTTCGCCACGGTGAAAACTGGTAAGTCAGCCGAGGAAGCGGACTCCAAGTCCCCCGCGGATGAGGAAGACGATGATGATGATACAGAGGACGTCCGCTTCATCCCCAGATGCTCCCCGGTGCCCAGGCGGCGAGGCCAGTCTATCTTCGATGAGACCGCTGAGTATATGCGCATTCATTCGGCTTTACCTGCCACCAGGAGGGGAGTTTCATTCGCCGACACAACAGGTGGGGATTTGGTCGACGTGAAGGAATTTATTGCCTTCGATTCGGATGATGAGGATGATGGAAGGTTTGAGGAAGAGAGCGCAAGGTATCGAAAACCACAGCGAGAACCGACCTATCGCGTAAACCCAGAGTTCCATGTGCCCACCGAGAGCGCCCTGACGCAGGCTGTACACACCAGTAAGGTGGAAGTTGAGCTGTTGTCCCCAGTAGAGGATGACCCGCTTGCATTCAGTGGGGTAATAAGAGTCCTGAACATCTCTTTCCACAAAGCCGTTTATATCAGATCAACCATGGACAGCTGGGCTACCTATTTCGATTATCCAGCCGACTATGTCCAGGGATCTAACGACGGGGAGACTGATAAGTTTTCCTTCAAGATGTCTTTTGCACCACCTTATATCACTCATGGTTCCCGCATTGAGTTTGTTGTTCGCTATGAAACCGCCGATGGTGATTACTGGGCTAACAACTCACTTATGAATTATGTGGTGACTCTCCTAATATCTTATGAAGATGATTTAGCGAAAGCTAGCACTGACATGCAAGAAATAAGAGGTATCCTGAGACCTCCAAAAGACTACAGGTAAATATGTGTATGCATTCCAGTGTACAGCAGAGAACATGTGATTAATAATTTACAGGACATAGTAATGTTCAAGCTAAGGCTCCTGATCCGCTGAGATATTAATTTGACCTATGACCTATAATGAAAGAATAGGCCACATAATTATTGAAGATCAAACCTTGGCCTGATTATTCTTAAAACTAAGGTAAGGTTTCTAACTTGGCTACACAACATTAAGCTAATGTTAGTGTGGGGACACTGTACGGCATCTACTCCAAAAAGAGATATATGTCAACTAAATCATAAAAGTCCAAGCACAGAAGATGTTGGGGTTGTGCTACAACTGCACAACTCCAAGGTCCTAGTCACAGCCGGCCAAGACCAAATTATGACTTGGTTGGGCATTGGGCTTTATTCAGTGGTTCTGCCTTGAGCCAGTTTATGGTATAGTAAGAACTCAAGTTAGAAGTAAAGCAATGTTGGTCACGCATTATGTTACCCAGTGAGGACACAGGACGGGTATTGCAGCTACCAAGTTAAATATTTAAAAGTTAATTTAGGGCCCACTGCTATGGATTATGTGAGACAGACTGATTTGATATAGCCTAGTGTCCTCAGCTTTTGCAATTGCAAGGAGAGGGTTTCTGAAGAGGCACACACCCCTCAGAATGCCAGCCATCCAGTGGTGTATGATGGTGATCAAAATAGGCAAAGGGCAGGTGTCGTTTTCAGCTGTGGCGTTTCCCTGCACCAAGACTTGCTTCTGACCTTTTCTATCAGGGGTAAAGAGGAACCAAAGCTGACATCAGAGCAATCACATTTCTTTGGAATAGATTGGCCTCTTTCCTTTGTGTAGTCTGTCTATGGTACACACACACACCACACACCCACAACCCTTTGCTTCCCCATCGCTACGTTACTGTAGTGTTAAATGCATGATTTATAATTGTCACCTCACCCGCATGAAAGCACATGATGAATCTTGCGGTGTGTAGTACATGAACAAACAGAGGGCATAAGCCAAGCTTCATCAAGCTTAGATATCCATAAAAGGTGCTTGAGGGTTAAGGATATAAACTGATCTGGTTGTTATGTGCACCGTAGGTCTGGAAAAAAAAAAAAGAAGAAGCTATGTGGGTTGCTGAGAATGGCTGAGCCAATGGTTAAAGAAGGGGTGATCAGGGAGCGGAGACCCTACCCACATACACACACACACACACACCACCACAACAACAAATTCAGATTCATTGAAGGGTTTAGAGGTTAAGTGATATTGGGATTTTTACAAATATCCAATATACTTTTTTAAGTATATACAGTAGTTACATCTGAGACAGTTGCTGATTTGAAGTTGGTTTAGTCAATGCTTAGCCAATAGGTATCCACCTTAGGTAAACTAATACTGTATGTCTGGCCATTGTATCACCAAAGGTGTCACCACAAGATATTTACTAGATCTTAAACTTACCCAAAACCTGAAGTGCAGTAAGCACAGGGAGTATCAGGCACATGGCTGTTATTTTCCACTCTGTACATGGGCTCTTGTCACATGTTCACCACACGTCTTGGCCTTTATTGCATTTGGGAACCTTTCAAGGCCTTTTGCCAATGTTCCTCCACCCCTCTTTCAATATAAGGACATGTTCGCATGACAGAAAATACTGTACAGCTTCTAGGCAGCTTCATACTTTCAAAGAGGATTTTAATGTTCATAATTTTAATTTGCCAATACACAGAATATGTTGGGCTGGGCGATATGGACAAAATCAAATATCACAATATTTTTGACCAAATACCTCGATGTCAATGTTGCAACAATATTGTAGGGATGACTTAATAAATAATCATCAGTAATGTGGATAAAATGACTGAGTAAAAAAGTGCATAAAGGCAAATAATAGAACAGCTAGAACAGTCTGGTAAGTTCAGAAAATTACATCACTTTACTGTAATGCAGCCTTTAAAACCAAGAAAAGACAACACTTATCACGATATTACGATATCCAAAATCTAAGACGATATCTAGTCTCATATCACGATATCGATATAATATCGATATATTGCCCAGCCCTAAGAATATGATTTAGCTATTCTTTGTGCTAGTTAGGGTGAGCCCATATATACAGAAACCTATCTTGATATTATAGTGAGTGACTGAGCCATTGGACTTATTAAGTGGAAAGATGTGATTTTGATTTTGTGTTTTTTTGTGTGTTTTGTCAATATGTTGTTAAATTATGCCCATAACACCTCTAGAAAGCTCAATAGTAAGTTTTTGCAACCCACCACTACCAGCCTGCTCTTTTCAGCCACAGGCTATGACTGCTCTTTCTGGTTGCCTGATATGAACCCTGGCATGGATTCATAGCTCCCTGAATAAATTGATAGTGGATGCGGCTACAAATACATGGCACACAACTTCCACAGGGCATACCTAGGCTATTCAGCCTCGCTGTTTCACACTCAGCAACAAGCTTAGTGTATTTAAGCTTCTTTCCATCGTATACCTCATCTACTGCACCTTCCCATGGCACAGTGAGCTCTACAAAGTTTACAGATCACTGCGTGTGTTTCAGTGGTGTGTTAGCCCTCGTGTACTGCAATTTAATTCAAATGTTGTCAAAGTGTAAGATCCTTTTGCAAGGTTTTAATTATGTGTTTAAAAATATGCAAAATATTGATTTTGTGTTTCATATAATGTTATTTTTGGGTGTTTTTCAAGTCAGGTTTATTTATATATCCCTTAATCACATTACAATCTCAAAGGGCTTTACTAGCCCACAATTACCAATCATTGCATGGATTAATTGCCTCATAAAAAAAATCTTCTCTCTTTTTCAGTATGGACGATTATGATTTTGACAATGAGGAAAACCCAGACGGGGATGAAGGTATCATTAGTGCAATATAATTAATGCACAGGTGGTCCTCTATTTGTAAACATACTCATATAAAATGCTGTTTTTGAATATGCATATAATGGATAATAAAATATTATATTATAAGTGCAATTAATATCAGCAACGCTGTTCTACAAAACAAAGTTATTGACTTTTGTCCATACAGGCTAATCATCCTTTCACAGCATATTTTTTCCCTTTCATGTCAACAGAGCAGCCAGGGACCTCCAGCTCAGAACCGTTTAGGCCTAAAGCCATCTGCCCAGTCACCATACACCCGGAGATCGACATAGAGGTAAAATATAAAGACTTGAAAAGAAAGACTTCTATACCAACATGTTTTGATTACATATGTCATAAGCCAGGCTTCAATATTGATATTTGTTTTCTATAAACTTTCTTCAACCTGGAAATTCTGAGATAAGATCTTCCTGTTTGGAATGCAGCAGCTTGTTGCCAGCAGAAGACACAGATTTAGCAAATTACTACTTGGGATTATGTCCAAATGATCTTGATTTGCATGCAGTTGTTGATATAATCACATTTAACAGGTAAGCAGGCTAAACATTTTATCCCTTTACGCAAGCAATTTGTCTGGTAAAACATAACAAAGATTTCTTTCCCAACTTTAATAACTTCAAATAAATATCCTTAATCCTTTTGATTACCTTTCATTGGCTTGATTGTTTATATTGTTCACAGCTCATAGAAGCTTCGGCAACATCTTAGGTAATATCTCGCTACTAGCTGCACCACCATGAGTTTCTTATATATTCACATCTTACCGTATTCACGTCTGCATGCATGGTGTTCTAATTCTGTCTTCTTCCACACTCCCGTCTCCTGTCATCAGCCCATTTAATTTGAATTCATGGAATCTTGTCAGTTTTCAGCTATTCAATTGACTAACACGAGTGTCCAGTTTAATCCTATTTTTGCATCATTATTAATTTTTATTCATTATTGTAGTGAAGCTCAGCCATAGTGTAGTTGTGTTTTGATTAATTATTATTTTGTTTGATTATGCTTAACTTTAGTCATTATGTATGTTTTACTGTGTTTTACTTGAAACAGCATACCAACATTTTTTTGTCCCACTAACCAAAGATTAATATGAAAATGTTATTATTAACCTTGGTAGAGCCATTAACTGGTAAACTGGTTACTAACTGGTTACTAGAGGTCTAGAATTAGCATTTTGCAACTATGCACTTTCAATGGAGTTGCTTTTGTTACTGTGCCAAAGAAAGATTAGTAAAAAAAACACTTTATTAATACAGTACAGGTACAGTTGATAAAGTTATAGCTCTCTCCTAGTTAATGTATTGTTATAGTTAAGGTTTAAAAAAGAAAGTGACCGTCTTCGATGTCACAGTACTGATTGCGCGGTCATCTCTGGGAAATGCAGTGCAAAATCACCACAGCAATGACCGCTTATCACCAACATTGTCGCCAAAGTAAAGAAAACGAGGATCTCGCGGATTGCGACTTTAAAGTATCATTGATTTACCAGAGCACCATAACACAGAGAATGTGCCCCTTTATGCTGTTTTCTATTCATATCAGGAAAAATCAAGTGTGAAAATGGTTTAAAAATGTCTGCTACTCTCCATCTGTAGGTAGTTCTTCTCATAATCCCAGCTCTTGTTTTGTTTGTATTTCTACACAATTACACTGTCAGCATGGAATCCACTTTGTGGAAAAGCATTAGTATGCATTAAAATGCTTTTCCTCTGTTTGAGTGTAATGTTAATGTGAAATGAAAATCCTACTCTCATGGCTGTTACTATGGTCTCACTTTTTCGTTTCACAGATTGAAGATGACCCGTCCAGGCCCCCACTCCCACCCAACCAAGAGCTTCCATCGCTTGATGGCACACCGTCCACTACCACTGTGTCCCTGGGTGAGAAATCACCTTGTGGATCTTCTGAAACCACGTCGCAAACAACTGATGAAGAGATGTCCATTGTATCCCGAGCCAGTGAACCTATTCGGCCGAATGGGCCAAGGATTTTATCAAAACTCCACTGTGAATTAGGCGACCAAACCTTGGAGCGTCCCAAAAAGCGTCCTCTCGCCACACAGCTGCCAGCCTCAACCGCCTCCCCACCACACCTACTAACATGTAGCACAGGCTTAGTCACAGAGGGTGGAGAGCAAGTAAAAGAAAGCGCCACTCTCACCGGCCCTGAACCAGTGACTGTTACTAACCTATCTGAGCCCACAACAGAGAAATTGCTGGATGACACCGCTGCCACATGTATCAAGAGTGATGCAGTAGACCTGTGGACAGAGACAAGGCCAAGATTAGACAGCCCCCAAGTTAGTGGAGAGGAAATCTCCAGTTTAGTGGCCTCGCGTATATGGCTACCCACCGCAGAGACACATCTTGGGCCGACAAGAGAGGACAGAGTGTCTCACACGCAGGCCAGTCAACCTACGCCAGAACTGCCCTCTGGCTCGGTGTCTCTTCCCACTGTGACTTCTCAAAGCTTTAAACAAGGGCTTGCAGAAGGATTTAATGAACTGGCTGCAGTGCTATCAGAGGATTCCACCAGGTCTACCCAGCATGAAAACAGTACATCTGCCCTCTTCTCTCCTGTAGCAGGGAGTCCGGTATCTAAAGGAGAAGAGAGTGAGGCTGAACCATCGCCTATACTTACAGACAACACCCCATGGATAACAGGTGTTACTGAGGTGAGCTGGAACTTAACTCTTAATACTACGCAGGCCAAGAGAGAGGAGGAAGACTCTCCCCAGGTTTCCCCTGACACATTATTAGAGAATCCCTCAAATACCTTGTCAGAGGATGCCACACCATTAATCCCCCAGTCTGAGCGCAACAGGAAGAAGATTCTGATACTATCCATCATCTTCCTGTGCGGAGCCATCTTCCTCTCTGTAGTGTTGGAGGAACCCAGTGCCCTCCTCTTCGTGGGATTATTTTTTCTCTCACTGTTTCTGCTTATGTCAGGCAGAGCTCTCTCATAACGTGACTCTGCTCTTCTAGCTAAGTGCCTTTTCATGATTCCCAAAGTAAGCCAACAAGCACATGAGGTTCCTATTGTAATTGTAGTTGTTGCTGATGTTTCTTGGTGTGCCCTGTGTGGGTTTGAAGATGTATGTTTTCATCAAAAGAAAAATATATCAGGTTTCATTGTGACTATCTCTAATGCAAGGACAGATGACACCTTCAAAATAAGTAAAGACTACAGAGGACTTGAAAATATTCCTAATGCACATAGCAATTAAATAAACAAGACTAGGTCAAAACCTAGTATATGGCTGGACCATGTATGGTCAATTAGGGGTGGGCGGCTTGATACCAAAAGTATCGATACCACAGATACTGTCTCCTTTTGAAGATCAATTCTACCGTCAATAGGACTGATACCAAAAAAGAAATTTTCTCTCTGCAAGCTCCTTTCCAGTGTCATCTTCACAACAAGAGTGTAGATGATGTCCTGTGCACGTGAACATGCTTCTTAGTGCATGCACCCTTTGTTTCTCTGCTGCCGCGCGCGCTCACACAAACAACACAGGTGCGGCTCCTCTTTAGTATTACTTGGTATCGAATCAAAACCAAAATTTGTGGTATCACCCACCCTTAGTCAATGTTCGAAATTGTGGCCAAAAGCCTTGTTGCTAGAGGGCTTTTAATTTGAAATGGATACATCAGCCAATGGGGAAACTCCAACACTCGGCCCACCAATGGTGTAACTTCATCACTCAGTCAGTGACTCAGTAACAGACATTTGCGTTTATAGGGCTGGTCCCCGCTGTTGCGGTTCAGCCAAAAAGATCAAGACAAAATTGTTAATAAGCCCATTTCTGTGTAACAACTGTAGAACCTACAACTTTGTGATTACTCCAGTAATGAGACACAGTCAATATATTATCACAGACCTTTCACAAGTGCTTTGTAATTACTTTATTGTAATTTGATGTTACTGCACGTGGTGTAAAATTCCAGCAAATACACTTAGTACTATAATGCAAAATATTTTTGTTGTTGTTAATACAGCTACGGTTGTAAACATAATAACTCTTCTAACCCAACTGCCAAAAATGACATTATTTATTTTACTTTTGTTACCTTGATGTGTTAATTATTTGTCGTTTATGAGGGAGGAAATACATATCTGAAGCAGAACACAACGAAGTGATAATTTGATGTTGGTCACTGTAATGAGGTTTGTTATACAAATGGAAATATGTTTACACAAATGGAAAAGTAAAGCTTACTTAAGCACAGTATTTTGTCTTGGTGTATGAAAAATGATGACCCTGTGGCCTTTACCTGTTAACTAACTATCTGCTCAAGAAGGGACAAAACAAAGATGCTCTGTATGACATAGTAACATGTATTATTAGCGAACTGCTGACTTCATTCAATAAGCCAAACTACTGTTCTGCTTCCAAAGTGTAAGTAACAGTTTGTGGTAGTTAAACCCATTGTTTTACAATATGCACTAGATGCTGTAGCACTACTTCAGTAACCTCACAGATAGACTGAACAACTGTATGACATGTTTGAAGTGATGAAAGGTTTTGCAGTGTATTACCATAAATTATGTTCTAATACTCTGTGGTCCACGTCTTTATTTTTTCTCTTTCTTTCTTTCTTTCAGTTTCTTTCAGTGCTGCAATAGTACTGCGCTGCAATAATACTACATGTAGTACTACATTGCTATCAGGAAATGTGCAAAATATAGACCTAGCACTATGGAGACTGACGAGTGGCCACAAGCTGCGTGTGCCAGGTTTGCATCAAGTGGAATTACACAGAGGCAACATGAGCTGCAGATACAGCCAACCAAAGGTCACACATAGCATTGAAGTCATGGTGTCATACTTCAGTACGTGCAGAGTGGCTAGTGTAAACTGAGATCAGTGTTTGGAGGCTGACAATTCCCGGGGTAGCCCCTCAAAATGCTACATTGTTGATTGATCGGATGTCACAGGCTATTTCTGATTATGCTGATGGTGGGCGTGTTACTTAAAGAACCTACCTGTGATTTATTTTGAACTCACAAAATGTAAGCATGTAGAATCTTTTAAGTGGAAAAAAAAGCCTGTCACACCTAAATTATAAAGTTTTAGCTAAATTTAAAGCCTTTTGCTGTCACCCTTACATCAAGAACACTGTAAATCAAGTCAGACTGGAAAGGGTTATCTCCAATCCTATGTTTGGATGTCAGATACCCTTTTGATTACCCTCAGATTACATAGTATATATTTATAATCAGGGGCAAATTGGTGATATCAACCATTTGTGTAATATTTAAATAATTCTAATTTTCCTCTAAATAAGAGCTCTCTAAATAAGAGCTTGAAAGTTGAATGTGTTTTGTTGCACAATTTCGATGCATAGCCAATAATGAAAGGAATCGACTCAGACGTTTACTTTGAAATAAAGAGTGCCATTAATTCTACAAGAATGGTTTGGCCTTGACTCACAGAGCAGGAGACCAACAAAGTGAAGGTTTATTGTCAGCTGGAGCTCTAAGCTCCGTTGATCCACGTGTCGCATGACGTGCCTGTCAATATATAGGGGTTTAGAATAAGGCAACTCTTTTATGTTATTGCCGAATACATCCCACAGTTGACGCTCTCTCTCTCTCTCTCTCTCCTCTCTCTCTCTCTCTCTCTCTCTCTCCCTCCCTCGGTCACTCTCCCTCGCCGAAAAAAACCGACAGATTCCGCGAATATGCGAGCCAGCTCTTCGCAAGCAGCCATAATTGGGATTATTCAGAAATAATTCGCCCATCCCAGCCATATTATTTTAGTTTTTTTTATCAGGGTTTTGATAGCGTTTGCGATATGAATTACAGGTCCCGATATCGGATTTGTTAGATATGTATTTTTTTTGTGATGGAGGCTTTTATTACGGACTATTAAGCTGTTGTCTGCCTTCGCTGGACAGCAAAACAAAGACTGCACATTACTGTTCGGGGTAAATAAATAGCCTTTCGAATCAAACATGACAAAAAGGAATTCGTCGCTATTGTTTCTGTGGATTCATTGTTCTGGTGTCATCAGCCAAGACCATATTCATTGAAGGGATGCGCGATCTTTTTTCCTAACGTTTGTGGGTGGGTTATTATAAGCATTGAAAATCTGACATCATTTGGATATATGAACAGAACAAGATGTTTTTTTTTCGCGTCTCTTCCAGTTCTCGGCTGTTCTAGTCTTCTGGAAAAACCATCTTCGACGTGATGCTACATAAAATCAGTTTTTTTTTTTGGATGATATTACACGGAGACAAAATGAACACATCCTTCGCTCTCTGGAAGTGAAAAAGGGTGGCTGTGAATATTATGTCTACCTTAACTGTGGCTCAACCCTAGAATCCTCATCCTGGATGATTTCATCAGCTGTTGATTTTCAAACAGCTTGCAATGTGTTATGTTTAGTATATGTCGCTCAATTCGATTTCCTTGCGAAGGATTTATGTATAACAGGTGTTGTTTGAGCTTGACAGCACAGCAAGAGCATGAGGCTACAAAATGGTTTTTCTCTGAATTTACCAAACAGTGAAGCAAAGCGTCTGGGATCTTTTTTTAACCGTACAATAAGAATACATTCAGAAATGAACGGATGAGAGGTAGGTTATCACATAGAAAAACACGTACACGCACACGCACACACATACACACACACACACACACACACACACACACACATATGTACACAAACAGAGCAGAGGCGATTGTGACACCTGTTCATCTTTTCACTTCAGTCTTTGTTGTTACGGCCTACCTAACAGGTCAGCCTTTAAAATCAGGTCGAAAT
>OMKK01041930.1:0-28428 GCA_900302305.1 Polymixia japonica | reverse complement strand
CCTCGCAGTCCCACATTCTGCTTATGAATCTTATCACATGACGAAAAGGACAAAACACTGGGGCCCCGGTCGCCGAGGGAGCGATTGGACGGGGGGCAGACAGGCATGCAAGAGTGTGTGCAAGGAGACTTGTTACATAACAGGCAAGGTTTCCCTAAACAGGGAGGGAACATGGAGTTAAAATGAAAAGCCTGGTTAGATTTATCCTTGTTCTAAAACTCCTCCTACTGCCCATTACGTCTTCTTTGGAAGCTTTGTCTTGATGACAACCAACACACATGTTCCAACCATTCAATCACACACACGCACACACACAAACACACACATTTGACTTCGCACAACGCTTGCTGAATTCTTGGAAAGACCAAGGTCACTGAATAGGGTGGGAATAACTTTAGTAATCACTGTGTGTGTGTGTGTGTGTGTGTGTGTGTGTGTGTGTGTGTGTGTGTGTGTGTGTGTGTGTGTGTGTGTGTGTGTGTGGTGTGCACATGGTAATGATCTGGTAAGCAAAAAGACTAAAGTGCTAAACATATAGCAAGACATATTTGTGTTATACCTTTTGCACATGGGTGTTTTCAACCATAGTTTTGCTTCCTCAATCCATTCTCATATCCACAGAGGAATGTGCAGTAATCAAAGAGACACTCTGTCTTAGGCAAACTGAAATAATAATAACAATAATAACAATAATAAACTATATTTGTATAGCACTTTTCAAAACACCGCTACAAAGTGCTTTACAGAACAAGATAGGAAATAGGGCTATGTCTGGAAAAAAGCAAGTAAAATGCAAACATTTGCATTTCATTTGCAATTCATACTTTCCACACCTGACTACCATTCCAGAATGTAACTATAAATGGCCTTTTCTTTCAAAGTAAAAAAAGAGAAACTTCAACGGCCTCATTGAGCTAGCGTACATCAACAACGCATCCTAAAAACTGCTTATGACATAATTTGTAGAATTTCAAATTGATATGAGAACGTACCTATACTGTATGTCACCTAGTTTGAAGTCAATGATGTTTGTAGCCATTGAGTGACTGAGGGCAAAAAGCTTGTAAACATGCAGTTTCAACTTTTGCGCCCAGGTAAATGATTTTGTGTTGAATTTAGAGAACATGAAAGAACATGGAGAAGGTTTTTATAATTGAGGCCTTGGGCGTCTTGCTCATGTGATGGCTGAATTGAAATGACACTAGCTTTAAGCTTTGTATGGAAATCTTGGTTCATATTGTTGGGACAAAAGCCGTCTGAAAAACAAACAGAGCGGTTTTATTATGTACCATACAGGTTCCCTTGCGCTCGCCTAATATTTCTTCCCACCCTCTGTCTCCTTGCTTCGCAGAACAAAACAAAACAAGGTCACCCAGGGAACAGTAATTACTGACACAAAGAAATTGAAGAAAGGCTATCAAGTGTGCGGTGCCTGACATACTGCTGTCCTCGGGGTTACAATTTATGGCATCATTCAGTTTGGAATGTATTTCCACTGACTGTATTCATTGATGTATGGGACAAGCCATTCACTTGAGCTATACTGTCCATATAAGACTTTTCCTTTGGTTAGGTTCTTGTGCCTTCTTTGGATGTAGTATATTTTAGTACAATGTAATAAATGTACGCTCTTTTTATAAACCAGATGCTATTGGTCTATTCAGAATGTATTCCAATTCATATGAACAAAATGACTATACAGCACTAGGTCTTTGCCTCGTTCTATCAAACAGTAATCTCCTTTCTCAACCACATTATCCAATACAATATATTGTAGAGGAAAGATAATTCAGTGAAATAGCTTTGACTAGAGCATCAGTATGGGACATAATGGATTCAATAGCTCACTGATTTGCAAAAGGAGTTATATTTGAGAGGAATCCAAGGGTTGTGTCACATTTACTAATACGTCTGACTCACTTTAAAGGGGACATATCCTGGAAAATCAAAAATTAGTAGATGATGGTTGATGGTTGATATATGATATATGATTTTCATTTTTGCATGTCATACTGTACCAAGAAACTGCAAAGGAACATGGGGGTACTGTTATATAAGTGTCAGTCAGCACATACAGATATCATGTGATTATATCTGAGTGTAGATGTACTGCATTCTGAACATAACACGATGTACTTTCACTGCACATTTCCAAGTTATACAAATCTGACCAGCAATCTAGAACTGTCTGTTTAAGTAGTGCAGAGATGAGTTGGTCTTCTCACATTTCAAATGTCTCACTGCATGATATAACCAGTCTTACCTCAAGCTTACACCCTAACTGACAGTAGGAAAACAGCCTCTAAAAACAAGGTAGTGCACGCTTTACATAATAGTTATCTGACGGTTGCATATGTTTTCTTCAATTTCCACACATGCATATTATCTGAACCTGGTTCATTTCACACAATGTTTTGTTCCTCTTTCACTGTGGACTTATGACTTTGGCAAAGGTTATTTGTAGTTTGTATTACAAGCCTTGGCGGTCCAATGCCTAACCTCAAACTATCACATGTTGTACTATAACAGCATATGTATCTTTACGCAACTGCATTTCCTCTGGTGCAACTGTACACTTCACGCACATGCTCAAACCTAGACAGTCTTGAAATGCCATCTCATTTTTTGCTTTTGATGTTTTTTTTTATTCATGTTGACACATCAGTCTGATGCTGCTAAACCAACACGTATTGCTGATTAATTAAGGTCAGCAGCTCATTATTTGGATCATTATATTATGAAGTATCTGATTCTGCACATTAAGCTTTACAGAATGCTCCCCAAGGTGATTCAGCTGTTGTTGGTCTCTGATGCCATGTTTTTTTGAAGGGTTAGAAACTGTCAGGGAACAGTGCTTTGCCTTTGCTGTAGCACACCTTGCATTTCAGATGCTTTGAACAAGACAAGGCACATCACTGTTTACCACACTAGGTGCTCAAAATTTGGGCCTTGACAAAGTTGTTTCTCAGAATGTGACGTATGTTTTGTATTATTGTTGCGATCCAGGTTGCATTGCCTCTAGTCTTGTTTGGTTGTTTTGTTTGGTTACAGAAATGTAACCTAGAAGAACTTGTTGTGCTGCATGTTGTATGTAAGACAGAGAACAGGGACAGAGGTATTTGGAAAACAAGGTTTTATGACAAAGCATGTTTTGTGATTGAAAGAACAGAACTTGTGAAGACTTTCACATAGAAAGCAATCCATTCCCTTTACATAATTAATAATAACCATAAAATGTGTCTATGTGTAAATGTGTCACATATTACCACATTTCCCTTTCCCTGTTAAAATAATGAATGAATTGGTGAAAAAAAATACAATGGCTCACATTGTTGGCTAAAGAGATCACTGGAAAAAAGTCCACTTTAGTTGTTATTTTAGAAGTGGACTGGAATACTTGTACACAAGTGCAAATAAGATCCTTTAGTCAACATGATTCCATACATTTACCAACAGACAGAATAAATAGAGAATGCAAAATAAGTTGAATAAACGTAAGAAATGGTACATAAAAATTATCGCTTATCTTCAGATGAATTGCTCCGCACCGCTCTTGATGCAGATGGACTGTCAGAAATCATCCCCCCTTTAAGCGATTCCCATAATTGTTTGTCAACAGTAATTTTAAAGGGTTTAAATCTTTCTAAAGTGCATCAAAGCCCACTGCTTTAATATTGTTTTGTAAACCTATCAATTCAAAATCCTTAACTTGATTTGACTTTGAAAAAATAGTGCCCCAAATACCTGAATTTTCAAAATTCTTGGCAAATTAATAAATAGAAAATAAAAGAAAGGGGTTCAAGCACTTATGAATGACCAATGACCAAACATTAGCTTGTTCGCTTGCGTGTTTTTTGGCCAGCAACGATTGCAACGTTGACAGCGTACAATTCATAGCTATGCAAGTCAACATCCTTTTCAATCATTAAGTTTTCAGAGACCCTGCTTTTATCCCCAATACCTCTGACAACCTTCAACTGAGAGACTACTTTTAACCCAAATCTCTACACAGAAAGAGGGTGGCAAAGAGCAAGGGAGCGGAAGGGTTGATAGAAGATGGGGCAGTTTTCTGGCTCGCTCTGTGGCATGACGTTCACATCCTGTAGACATGGTAGCCTTATGCCAGGCGAGCAGAGCACATCCCAATTATACAGAGAAGAGAAAGAAAGACTATTTACAGGCCACGTTTCTCGATTCTCTTGACCAAGTCTTTACAGTATGTACAAAGACTACTCCCACGGGTGTTTCGTGCTTTCAGTTGGCGCGAGCAATGCGCGTTTCTGAACCAATGAAGTTGAGCATTGTCTGGACGAGTTCTGGAAGGTCGTAATCGTGCTTCCAGCCCCAGTCGTTCCGCGCGTTGGTGTCGTTGAAGTTCATTGGCCAGCTGTCAGCTGGAAAGGAACAGAGGGACGGAACTCAGTAGAGGCAAGAATAGTGATGAGTTGCATTTATGGACTCAAATTCTGCATGTTAAACTGTATTTAAAAAGGTAGAGACAGCAGTTTAATGTGCCTCAGTCTAGCTGATAAAAGCTTCTCCAGAAACACAACTCACGTGTAGGATTGGATATTGTAAATTAGCATTAGTTATACATGCTGTACTACATTGCATCAGGGCACTACCTTTTTTTGTTCCTGAATGGCTGACAAACCAATGCAAATTAAAGCTAACTAGGTGTAATTACCAATGGCCTGTCGCACAGGGTCAATGTCATATGTGACCTCCAAATCGGGCAGCTGCTTCTGGACCTCCTGGGCCAGCTCATCAGGGGTAAAGCTCATGGCATTGATGTTGTAGGTCCTCATGGACAGTGTGTCCGCTGGAGCCTCCATGACCTCCAGGGTGGCACGTAGGCAGTCATCGATGTACATCATGGGCAGCCGCGTGTCGGGTTTGAGGTTGCACTCAAACTTGCCTGTCTTGATCGCATCGTGGAAAATCTGGACCGCATAGTCTGGGTGGAGAGGGAGAAAAACATGATGTTACACCTACTAAATTCGAAATACTTACAATCAACTATCTAACTATTGAAAAGGAAAAAGTGCAACTAACTACTATAAATTAATAACATTGCAACTATGTACAAATGCTGCACTTTAGAGATAAGATTCAACAACAAGATTTTTATATTGGTTTAGTTATACATTGCATTATCATTACAGTTACAGCCTCCATGAAGTTACCCTAAATATATAACAACACATACAAAGATGTAGGAAGATGCGAGATTAGGTGTTAAGAGGAGAGGTTACAATATCAGGGCAGTGCCACAAGAACTAAGCTATGACCCCGACCTAAAAATACAGCAAGTCAAAACAACTCTCATAACAGTTACATAACTGACGTGTGACATGACGGGGAGAGTGGGGTGGGAGTGGGGGGTTCAGAAATAGACAGATTAATGAAATAGAAAACTTGTGTGAGACTGAGTTCCAATGTAATGTTGCCATGTGGTGGGATTTCATCCCCCTCACCTGTTGTGCCACCACCGGGCTGGGAATCAGCAGAGATGATTCCTGGGTAACGAAGACAGCGGAAGTCCAGGCCGTAACGGTGGTGGTAGTACTAAAGAAGAGCAGAAGGGAATAGACTATTGATAAGATATTAATTGGACAAACTGTCTATTAAACTACTCAAATGACTAATCATATGTAATAACTGACAATTAAAAAAAAAAAAAAAAAGCAAGGCTATTTAATAGCACTATATGACAGGAAAGAAAGAAAAATACCACTGTAAACTGCCAATGTTTCTTTCAGAGTCGGTTCATGTGTGAGCTGGACTTTGTGTGGTGAAGGGGTCTAAGGTCTCACCTCACCCATCAGCTCAGCATGGACTTTGGAGACACCATAGATGGTGCGAGGCCTCTGTACACAGAGATCTGGGGTAGGGTTGCGAGGAGATGTGGGCCCAAAGGCGCCAATGGTGCTGGGGACAAAGAGACGCAAGCCATGCTCTGCAGCAATGTCCAGGATGTTGTGAAGCCCTAAAGAACAGACAAAGGAACCTGGTCATTAAATTGCACTTGTACTCGTTGGACTTCACCGATATTTAAAGAAATGCTGGTGTTCTGACCAATATTGCTATCACAGAATCCTTAGACCCAAAAAGAGAATAAGCAAGTTAGACGTTTGCTCACCAGTGATGTTGACAGCCCGCGCTAAAGGCACATTAGCCTCACCAACAGCACTGAGGAGAGCACTGTAGTGAACCAACCAAGTGATGCGGTTGTTCACCACGATTTCACGGAGGTTCTTGTAGTCCAAGATGTCTGAGTAGATGAAGGGGCCTAAGGATTATAGAGATGTTCGTATATATTTAGAACATGTAAGAAATACATATTTCACATGTATCAGTGTTCTTTTATATTTGTGGTTGAAAGAGTCCTAAATTAATTTAATATCTGTGTTTAATGTAAAATGTTGTTTGGTAATCCTTGTGCAGGGTCACTACCTAGCTGTAAATAGATTGATCCTCTCCATATCCTAGCCCGATCTGTTTTTGTTTGACCTGCCTGTTACGTACATGTTTACTTAAATATCTTCTGTGTTGGGTGCCAATACTGTTAAAGAAAGAACCATTTGTAAGCAAATACTCATGCAACTTAATTTTGCTTGCTGCTGGAGACTGGCCTCATTCATCACTTCTTTGGACAGTTCATTGCTGGTCATTGGCAGACCAGTCATCCTACATCACCAACTGATTCTAACTGACCCTTTTCAAGTGAGCGTATTGACCCATTTTCACAGTGTGTTTAAAAAAAAAAAAAAAGAATCAACAAGAGCTAGACAGGTTTCAGTCCACTTTAACTGCCAACACTGTATTTGTCTTATTTGGCAGCTTTTGACTATGATGCAAATAGCTAGGGTACATTTGTAACACATTAACAAATTTCATCAACCCATCTATGTACATTATTGCCAAAAACCTGCAATTTTGAGCAAACCCAGTACTATTCAGTGATATACTGAATAAAATTACTTTGCTATTTTAGATAAGTCCACTTTTTTATGATCATTGACCATAATCCCAGACTTTTGCACACAGTTTTAGCGGTTTACTCACCGCTGTGGAAGACATGGCTTGGAGGCTTCCTGATGTCAGACAGAATAACATTGTTGTTTCCAAACCTCTTCCTGTAAGGCAGGGAGTCAACTTTAAACAAGTGAAGAGGCATATCTAAACTCTTAATGTTGTACATGTGACCTACTAGCATAAGAGAATGTTCTTATATTATTCAAATGTATGTGTAAATTGGCAGTTTGCCAGTTATTAGCTAAAACTATGACTTGTGTGAAAACATGTTCTCAATCTCACTGTGAGAAATTCTTACCTCAGCATTTTGGCAAGCCCCACCCCCAGCTGTCCAAGGCCACCTGCAAGAGAGAGAGAGAGAAAATAAAATAGATGTCATCAGATTACATCCCCGATATTAATTTAGCAGCAGGATCATCTGCACTGGTTTCCATGGAGACTAATAGATAGAGTAGTAACATCAGAGGAGAGTGGGCCATATGAAAGAGGCCATGACACTTGACGCCTACTGCTTGTTCTTAACTGACATCCCCATATGATTTCTTTGCCACCTTCATTATTGATGCTGATGGTGTTGAATCTCTGTTGAGCACAACCGGACCAGCTATGGTGTATCTTTATAATACTTAAGACAGCATGCATGTTTAAATGTCTGTTTTAAATGCCCATTGTTCTCATAAATATTAATGCATTGCGCTAGCTGGTGATAGCTCTTTTACTTTATGCACAACAAGGGTTTTAAGTGTTTCCCAACCCAGTTATTGCTTACCTGTGATGAGCACCTTGGGATGGTCTGTCTCTGAGAAGGACACAGAGTGGAAGCTGGCATCAGATGTCACCTGTCGGGGGGAGAAGCTTATGTTGCGTACAGCCACTGCAAGGGGTTGACACCCACATCCTGGGTTGTTAAGTAGGGCATGCTTGGCCACCTTGCTGAGAGTTCTGACGACAGGCATAATGCTACCTGTAGAGGCAAGAGAGAGGTTGAGAACCCATTCAGTGCTAATACATTTGGATACCATTAAATTGTATCAAATTCCCCAATCATTGGTGGAATTAAATGCTTCAAGACGTTTTTGATAATAACATTATTATTATTATATAATATAATTTATAAGACAGAATAAAATAATTTTCCCTCTTTACTACTGGTATAGTATATTCTACATTGTAAACTTACCCCCTGGTTCTAACTAGTCTATTTCGTTTGAGGCAGACCTTGATTCTTAACAAATATATTTGACTGCCATCCATTGGTGGTCCTGTGACAATGCAACGTTTCAAGGCAGAGACTACGTGGGGATGTCGGCGCCTTTCCAAACCTCAGACCCAACGCGACAGGGAGAAATGCCAACAAAGCAGACGAGACGGATTCGAGACGAGCGCACAACAATCCAGACAGTAAAATGTACAGTGCCCTTATTTTTCCAAAAGCAGTTATGGTAGTCTATTGAATTTTTAAATCACATAGTGCAAATGTGACATATACACAGAAAACTCAACGAAAGTGGTTTGCGATGCAACAGCGAAGCGTGAATTCATACGTGGATATTGTTTCTCGCAGACGCGCACAGAGCGACTGGAGGTCGGACAGATGAAGTTAAAGCGCTGCCGACGCAAAGCATCTTTTCCAACCGTACATCACGTTATGCAGGCTTACTATATATTTGCTACCAGAGCCAAGTGCGTCTTTTGTATCACACTTTCAGGACAGCTGCACATTTTAACCACCCGAACCTATCTAACTTTTTAAGCCTACTTACCGAAGGCTGGGGGAGCTTCCAAAAAAGGAAGGAGAAGAGTAACTTGGGAACATTTATAGTGGCCTGCCTTCAACGTGAGCCAATCAGGGAGAGAGGGCGGATATGATGATACAGTTGATGAAAACAGTGCAAACTGAGACTGTTGAAATTGCCAATACACGTTTTAAGGTTCAGCCTACTTGGATGTAAGGCGCAGGGGGACGTTCAAAGAGCACTGGGTAGTGGGTAGTCTTTTGTTCGTGTTTACTTAGAGCAAAACTGGAAAATTTCCTTGACTTCTACCATACAGCAATAAAACAATAACAGCATAACTTGGCATGCTCTAGGCTAATTTCGCGAAAAACCCCTTTCCTACTACCAACAGGATGCAAGCATATTTTAATCATATTTTTGCCAATTAATATGACTCATTAATACTCAGCCCCGAAAATCCCCACGATGCGCACTGACCGAATTTCCTTTCACAATAATAAATATCATGTTCCTCTTGCCATCTGTTGAGCTAGCGTCGTTTTACGTTCACGTCACGTAAGCTGATTGTGTAACAGGGGGTTCAAATCACGTTTGTGTTCATCTTGACTTCTGTGGCTGACTTGGTTCATGCCAGGGTGGATCTTTATGATGAAATGTCGTCTGTCGTTTTATTTAGATTTCTGAATGGATTATTAGGTCGTTGACCAATATTTAGATTGGCTGCCCGCCACGGTACTTTGCCACATGGGCTATGCTATGGTTGGCAAGTTGGCGCTTATCTTAATCTTTGTATGCATTAGCGTGGAAAATTTTGTGTTAAGTTTAGCTATGACTTATACCTCCTACGTGTAATCTCATCTCTTTAATACTGGCGCGCCCATTTTAGGATATCTCTACGTCACTTCGATAACAACTAATAATATTCAGAGGTTTTGACAAAAAGTGAAAAAGCATCTTAGAAAAAATAATCTTTGCGTATTTATTATACACATAGATTGCGCACAAAGTATACATTAGCATGGGTTATAAATAATAAAAAACAGAGCATATACATGATTGTAGCCAAATAAAATTAAATACATTAACAAATGTATGAATCCAAATTAAAATTAGAATAAGATGAGTGTGACAGAACCATTTACTCACCAATAAATATACTTTTAATGTCAAAAAATAAAGTGTCCTCCTTTCCTCACTGCCTTGCTTGATAATGAGATGAGTTTTTTTCTCCTCAGTTGGCTTTGTCACTAGTGGGTTTTTGGGCTATCTGACGTTACACGTGTGTTATCTTCGCCTTGTATTGCATCAGCTCCGGCTTCAAGTTATATATCAGCGGCCATCTGGTTTCATAGGAAACCGGCTTTCGCTCGGATTGGAGGAGCCTCGGAGGTGCGGTCCCCCTCATAGGCCACGCCCACGCAACGTCACCGAGGGCTCACAAGAAGGAAAGCATTTGCGCTGCATTCACTGCTCGTTATGAGTACGTAGGCTACTGTTTTATAAAAACGACGAATGCTCACGGAGGTGTAAGAATGGTCTTCATATTGATTGTTATGAGTGTAATAAAGGAATATGAAGATTATGTTACGGGCGATGTGCACATACATGTTACACGTGTTAATACTTGGATATCAAAGTTATGCCATGGTTATTGAGTTTTTGCCATAGAGCAAATATCATTTCCAACATGTCTTTCACATTTCTGACGCCAGTGTAGGTAGTGTGTAAACACACTGTAGTTCAATAACTAGCCTACATCATAGCTTTTAACCTGGCAGAGACAATAACAGCCACCCACCCAGCCAAATAACCTCACGTGCCTATACAAATACTGAGAATAAATCAATAACACTTGGTAACTCTATTAACACTAGAAATTGGTGTGTGGACTCCATCTAAAAACAAAAACAAAAACGGCCCACCCTAAACAGAGTAATTGCACATTGTTTTACAAATGACAAATTTGAAAGGCACTGTCATAGACATATGCAACGTCTGCATTAAGATGTTTCAAGGCAGTGAATCATGTGCTATGATAGTAAAAGGGAAAAGTGGGACATCTTTCTGTTTGAACGTTTGAACGTTCCACACCCTTGTAGTAAATGTAGAGTATCCATTCCTGTTTACCAAGGGGACAATATGTGTTTCCACTGCCTCAGTTTGACTTTGAGGTTTGTTTGTATTAGAGGAAGGTGAGCCAAAGAGGTAGACCATAATCTTTGAGTGGCATTATCAGACCTCAGGCTTCAGATATATGCTCAGATGTGAGTGGTTGATAGGTACACGCCCCCATGCCTGTCATCACTGAAAAGGAAACAAGTTGATGTATGGTCAAAAACAAGGCAAGTTAATCAGTGTTGTAAAGTGACACAGTTTTAAAGGAAACAAATCCAAGGTCACCACTGTGGAAAACCCCAAGCGATCCCACCCTTAAATCCCAAAATCAAAAACATTTTGAGTCAGTTTTATGTAGATGAGCTAATATAACTCAGTGCCTACACCATTTTTTCCAAGGCAATATGAGAGGAAAGGACAGCTGATACAATAATCTTACTAGAATGATAGTGAGGTGGAAGTAGCCTAATAGATAGAGAAGAGAGCTTGTGACCTGTTCAAACTTTGTCTAATAACACGTGGGCATATTAAGTAAACAGGACAAGCTCTCCCCACCATAAACATCATGAAGGGCCCTTGAGTAAGGTACTTCAAACTAAACTGTTCCTGTGAACTTCTAAATGGACTCTGAGAAGACTGTAGTAGTACTGGGCTGTACCCAGGTCAGTGTATGTAAGTAACCCACACAATGCACTCTCGGAGTCTGTTTCTGTAATTGTAGCTACTGTCGTGTTTTAATAAAGTGTAACATGCTGTTATACTAGTATTTGCAGCAAATGACTCAAATCCCCATTTCCTCTAGACACTTGAATGAGGGTACAAACAGCCCTCAATTGTTTCAAGAGGCTGTCAAAGCAACTTACATGTTAAAGGTACTATCTGTAATGTGTTAAATTAAAATAAAAACGACCACATTGTATGGTAAGCTATAGTATAATGGGGATTGTCTGAAAGCAGATGCTCTCTGTTGTGATTGTGCCTCAGTGGCGTTGTTTTCTATTTTTTACATTCTAGTCTTTGTTTTGTTTTGGCGGCCTGTCAAACAGATCCTCCCCTCAGCTTGTTTTGGTTTGTTAGCGTACTTCACTTCACTAAAGCTAGAGGTCAGTAATGTCTTAATATCTTACAAACAGCACCTTTAAAACGAAGCAAGGTGGCCAACCATAACCAGAAAAGAAACAGACCTCCTGAAACTTAATCAGTTTGAATAGAAGAGAACCATGCTGGCAGCTCTAAAGTAGATACTCATAGTTGACGCACTATAAACACTGACTCAGTCTCATGTTGTGCGGCAGCTGACTATTGTTTATTCCACAATTGCTTCATCAGATGTGATGAGACGTCAGTGATTTGTGAGTTAGGTGCAATCATCTGAGACCAGTCATACAGGAATGGAGAGGAGGCATGGCTAAGATAATACCTTACTGCCTTCTATCAGTGGTACATATCTGGTCCTATTGAATTGTGGCCAACATCAATTGGGAGCGACATTTTTTGATAAAACTTATCATTAATATGCAAGCAAAATGAATGGTAATTGGTATAATATACAATGTTAAAACTCATAACAAATTGTGTACCAAACAAAATAATATCCAAATAATGACCAATGTTTATTTATAAATCATTCACAATGATCATTGTTAACTCATCATTGACAATATTGACAGTGTGAAGCTATTAACAATTTTGTCGTTTGCTTTATTGAACATATTTAAGGAGCACAGAAACATGTAAAAAGCACACAACAAACAACTGTTTTTGGGCAATCATCTTTTAATGGCTTAACAAATTAAAAAATCATATGTATACCATCTCTTGAACAAAATTAAACATCTGAAGACTTCAGACAGTGATCAACGAAAATAAATAATTCACTTTGAATTCAGATTTTTCAATAAGGCGTTACACTGGACGATAAGGACAATAAGAAAAAGGGAGTATGCAACAAAGACAACTTATTTGCCAATGGTACTGATGATCTCTTACAGCGGTGTTGACTTGGTGTAATGATAATATTTGAGATAAATACTGTGCATATACTGCAGGGAACTGGTTTTAACTGTGTATTACTTGAATCTCTTCATCTGAGCTCCATTCATGCATGCACATAGCAACAATGAAATGTGTAACTATGGGATAAAGGAAACAGATAAAAAGAAAAGAAATAACAAACTAACAAATTTATAGGAAGTACATAGCACACATGAAATACATGAAACCTTTTCCTTTTACAAAACAGCTTAATGAAGTGGCTAGAACCAATGAGAATTATTCCTCAAAAGTAATGAGTAACATACTGTACAGCCCAAGTACCACAAATAAACAATTATAAATGCAAAAAGTGTGCCACAGCATTGTGAATTAAAGTAAATCCCCTGTGCCATAATGCTTTGATAGTGTTGAGCTATTGAAAGCGAATCTCTAAACATGGATAGTACTCAAGCAAGAATTTCAACTTAACTACACAAGCAGAATTTAGAATGTTTTTTCTATACATCTCTAAACTTTTCCCTAATGATAGTGCAATTAAATTTTCAGACATACCAACACTATAATTATGTGGCTTTCCCAGTCAAGTCTTTTTTACTGTAATGTTAAAGTGGCGATCTCGAAGATCTCCGTTTCGTTCTCTTTGGCGGCACCTAGGGGGAAAAGCGGTAACTGCAGGTGTGTTTTTGGACTTCACTTCAAAGGGAAAACGCATGACTAATGTTAATTTGAATGCATGGCGGGAAAGTCGCCACAGACACCCAGTTCTTAATACTAATAACGCTGCAAATGCAACGGCTTTCATCAGTGGGCCATAGGCTCAATCACCATTGTGGTACCTCATTTGCCGATAGATAGTGACTTAACAGGCATTTATTTAAATGAAAATCTTCGGAGATCTTCGAGATTGCCACTTTAAGTTGTTGATAAACCATTATTCTAGTTTCCAGCTCAAAAAGAATGAGCAACAGAGACAATAGAATGGACATTCAATTAAACAGACCAAGCTGTATTTAAACACTTATATACATAGGGTTTAGTAGAGTTATGGTAAATCGGGGTGTAGATTAGAACAACATTACATGGATGCAAGCTATGAACATCCTGTAAAACAAATCTCAAATGTTTGTTCTGTTATTCACATGGACTACATTGTGTGTAAGGCTGTGCACAAAATCAATAGTAAATTTTCAATAACATACAATTTAAATTTACTCTACAAATGTATTGTTAGTTCCAAATTGGGACATTTGTTCTGGCCAATGTAGCAACAATAACTAGCATGTACTTAAAAATCAAGACTATATTTATTATGAGACATTGGCACATTTTTATATTGCAGTATATATAGTATAAGGATATGACATATATACAATAAATGAAATGCCTTTCACAAAAAGTGCATCAGTTTTTATGATAACATAATTAAATGATAAAACAGCAGATATGTATCTTGGTCAATAATGTCCTCCAACACAACCAAGAACAAATAAAGTCAGTGAAGTGATATTTCACTCTAGTCTACCATTTTGGGTTCCTTCTCAGCCAACAATCAATTTTGGCACCCCCTGGGTTCCATCATCATTACTTATACTTGCTTACATTTAAAAACGTTTGGAAAAAAGAATCATTTGTCCACATAAAAACACAAACGATAGCAAGCTTGGTCCCTGATAATATTAAACTTCCTCTGTTCAGTTTCATACTTTTGAGGAAGTCATTTTTCCTGTTTATTATCAATAACAAGGGTTGAAAATAGTGACTACAGATTCCTAGGGCAGCTAACGGTTTTAGTCTCATATAATAGAGGACCATGTGCGAAGCATATGAAAACTTAAAGTTAAACATTGCACAAGTCTAGTGTAATTTTTTATCATCGCTGGCCACGATCATTTTTGGAACGTAATGTATAGTCTGAAGTAAAAGTATGAAGATATTTTGTTATTTTGAGTAATATTAAATTAGCTTTCCTTCTGATTACAGTGTTGCGCTGTGATGCTGACCCTACCTACACACAGCTGTTATATCATCCCAATGTGCAGCAGTCACATGCTGCCGACTAGTACCATATATGTTGCCATAGTTACTCTGCATAGTTCCAGAGTGTGATATACATTCAGCAGGATATCTGGGGAAAAAAAACCTTTTCCATTAATGATGTGAACATTAATGCATCGTTTGTCTTTCAACGCTGCCCTTCTTAATCCTGATATAGCGATAGCATATTCACTCTTAAACAAGATCAATGCCCACAAACTAGTGCAAGTTCAAAATGCGGTATATGTGAATGTATACGCATCTCTATCTGTTAAGTGAGCCAGAATGATGAATGTGACGCAGAGTGTTTATGAAGGTCTAGCAGCTGTGAATGCAGCTGTGTGAGGCACGATGTCTATACTCCTGCAGTACGTGTGTGTACATGCTTAATGATGAGGAGGTTGTATGACAGGAAGGATGCTTGGCTTTTTTTTTGCCATGCTCTGCGATACGGCAGGCTGCGTTTTTATGATTCTTCTTCTCTCGCTTCTTCCTGCTCGTTTTCAATGGGACACGGCAAATTCGTTGAAATTTGTTTAAGCATACGAGGTTATATAAACTGTGTGCACAGTAATTGCTCAATAACTACAGGGAAGCATAATCAAAGAGAGGTTGTTGTTCTAAGTCATCATGCCAGGCTTGGGGCCAATTCCATAGCATATTCATCAATAATGGCATCAAATGAACATTTAAGGACTACAATTTGGCAAAAACAAAAAATCTCCTAGTGATGCATTTGCATTATTAGCCGTATATATTCTGAACTGAACTGAGAATAAAATGCCCTCCTCCCCCCCCACACCCCTGAAACCTTTTTCCTTTGACGTTTTCTTTCACATTTCCAGTTCTCTCTCTAGGGCGTCTGCAGAAGAGGATCCTCAGTTTCCAGCTGGGCCAGTTGTCTGCGCAGGCTGTTGACTTTGTTCTGCAGCTCCTTGTTGTACTCAATGATATGAACCATTTCCTCATACGCCTCATCCAGGCACTTGGAGGAGCGGTTCCAGCGAAGGAACACTCCTGAAACGGAAGGGAGTATGGTTAGTTTTCAATCCACTTGTTGTTGTTTTTTTATTGTTTGCTATATCTAAATCAAGCTAAATAAAAAAAATAAAAAAAATAAAAAAAATAAAAACCTATTTAATCTTAATTAGAGGAAGTGTGAACAAATGTGGATTTTCTATCAAAAATCGATCAACAGTAACCAACCAACAGTGGATATAATTTATCCTATACTGTTTTCATTTAAGTGTCTTAGAAATTATTGACGCTCAATCTGTTTTTTTTAAATCAAATATAGTTTTTTCTGTAAAATCTAAGTTATTTTCTTCTAGTGTCTGTAAATGAATGCGAACGTGCCTATTTTAACGATGCAAAAGCCTTGGCCGAACCTGGACAGTCAGTCAGATCGTCTCAAATCACCAACAGACCTCGTTGCCATGAAGGCTTCGTTCTGCTCGGTCTTTAGATGTGATTTGATTCGAGAAGCTAAATAAAACATTTCTTAGGGGTTAGGGTTAGACTGACGAGTGTGACCTAAGATGTTCCGTATGGATGTGGAACAGACAACGCGATCAGGATGTCTCTTCAGTTCAATATGGCAGGAAGTGAGGAGATGACGTGAACATCCTAAAAGGCAGTGGGACGTTGCTCTACGCAGAATGCCGCCAATTTAGAAATGGTGGCTGATTCTCACACAGCGTTGATCAAAATGTTGCTCAGACCACATTCCAAGGTCCGATCCGATTGCGATCGGATCTCAGCCAAAGTCAGCCGTGTGTAAACGCAGTCCGTGCTGTGCGTTTGCGTTATTGATAAAGTAATCAGCCCACGTTATTTGGTAATCGCCACTTGTTGCAACTCATTCTGGCGTTTAGCACTCACTCACTCACAATCCCTGGGCTCTAGCCCATAGTAAATAAGAACTTGTTCTTAAAGTCTTGCCTGGTTAAATAAAGGTTAAATAAAAAAATCCCCGCTCGTCCCCACCAGTCACTTCCACAGTGAACCATTCACTGTACCAGCGTTCACACTGCTTTCAAAGTGCATGAGTGCATGAGTGCATTTTCAGCACTTTGAAAATGTTTGCTGCAAAACAACATGTCTGTTATAGAAGTCATCGAATATAACTCCCTTCCTCTCGAAAGAGGCACTCGAAAGAGAGCAGGGTGTATAATACAGCAAATATTACCTTCGACTTGCAACAAAGAGACATTCAAATTTAAATGCTTTAAGAAAACGCTGCCTTATTTCTTTGGGTGCATACATAGACAGGCTTACTCACTTTAGGTTGGAGTTTTTTTTTTATTATCTTTAGATCCCCCTGCACTGTTCTAATATTGTTCTGTTATTGTCTTGATATTGTATGCTTTTATGCTTTTAACTTGTAACCTTTTAACCGTTTTTTCTCTGTACAGTAACCTTGGGTGTCCAGAAAGGCGCTATGAAATAAAATGTATTATTATTATTATTATTATTATTATTAAATGTCATATTTGCTTCCAGATTAGCAGGAATAAAGCATCTGTGTGTCTCAAGATGACACAATAAATACAATACCTAAAGAAAATTAGAACTACATTTTCAATATTTACAGCATGGGCTCTTTAAAAATTCTGCCACACTCTGTGCATCCATTTTAAAATGCCAATCCCATGCTAAGGAAATAACAGTAGACGGTATTATTCAGTATTATTCAGAGACGGTATTCATTGTAGTACGTGTTTTGTTCTCTTGATCAGCACAATTGCTTGAACAGCAGTATACCCCCACAACGGAGAGGCGTGCCTGGCTAAAGTAAAGCATTCACACTGCCATGGTGGCACAGCAACCACCGTGGTACACCCCATCGCACAGCCCACAGCTAGATATTTGGACGTTGTATTATACATCCCTTCAGCTTGGTCCAGAAGTGAATGATATTCTCTTTGAAATAGGAGTGCAAGTGGGATGGACAGTGGCATTCCTCCCTTGTCGAAGCAATCTCATATGTTCCAACCCATATGGAATGTGGGTGTGGCTCCAACCCAGCAGGCTTTAAGAGGGGCCCTCACACAGGCACGTTTGAACCTAATAACCCCAAATCTGTCTAGACCTCTTCTTTATGCATTGCCTTTACATAGAAGCTGATGCAAGAATCGGCTAAAGTTACAGTTCAGGCAAAGATGACACCGGGACTTCATACAAATTAGCGCCCTAGAGAACCCAATTACACAAACCAACTTCATCCTTCTAATATAACTTGTTTCCAAAATAAATTATTTAGGATGTATACATGTGTGTCATTTTTTTTTTTTTTTTGACCATCATAGAATTTGTGGTGGTATGTGGTGTTTTTCTGGGGCTTTTCAAAAACCCAGCTCCTTAAAATGTATCCATTTGAAAGAAATGAAGAGAAATCATGATGATTCAGACTTATAGGAGTCTTTTCGTGTGATGATTACATTCTACATCAGTGATTTATGAAATACTGTAAAATCAGAATTTTTTTTTTTAACTATCACACAATTCATTATTTCCAGTGAATTTTGGGGTTGGCAATGCTTAGCCATAGAGTCTGGTACATATAAAAAGCTGTTCATACTCTTTAAAGCAGACTCTCAACGATTCTCAGAAATTGTTTGTGGCCACCACCACCACAACCAATTCCTTGTGTTCTTTCAGTTATTTTCTGTCAAATTAACAACAAGAAGCTATTGATACTTTTTCACACAGTAAACAAGTGTTCATTTTCTGACTGAAGTTTTATGAATATGAAGGTTTGTTCAGTACTCCCTGCACGTAAAAATAACTAAATAACTAAATAACATCTCTAGATAGCATGAAACGGTGGTGCCAGCTATCGATCTGTCCAAAGAATTCAAACGCATTGTAATTTCTAATGTATGTAATTTAATGTATGGTACGTTGGGGCAACATGGCTCAGGAAGTAGAGCGGGTCGTCTAGTAGGCTCCTGGTTCGATCCCCGGCTCCTCCAGAGAGCGTGCCGAAGTGTCCTTGAGCAAGACACTGAACCCCTAACTGCTCCTGATGAGCAGGTTGGCCACCTTGCATGGCAGCCTCTGCCATCAGTGTATGACTGTGTGTGTGAATGGGTGAATGTGAGGTTGAGTGGTTGGTAGACTAGAAAAGCGCTATATAAATGCAGTCCATTTACCATTTATGATTGCTGATGGTACATTGGAAGGTTTTCCTTCCTGACATTATCAGGCCGTAAAAATTGGCCTGAGATTCACATACTTTCCCTTGCCACTTCATCTCCCATACGAGTCAGCACCGTCACAGAATAGTGGGAAGTGTGACACACAGGACTAAGAAAAGCATCTATACGACTGCTATCTGATAACCGCTGGTGACCCGTCGCCTGCCAACGTCATGAGTGCTCAGGTGGCATTGGGCGTATCTCCTGTGCGACCTATAATAGGACAACCATGCAGGCCAAGGCATCTTCCATGTGCCTAGAAAACCATCTGAGCTATGCTAAACACGAATAGGTGCTGAAAAACAGAGGGTACAGTAGTCATATGACCACGGTGGTGCGACCTATTCCTCCTCTGCTGCATGAAGACCTCCTGAACCCAGTTCTTGGGGCTAACTACATATAAACACACACACTTACACACAGAACAAATTATAAACGCAGCATGTGATAATCTATTAATTTTTCAAATTTATAATGGACATATGAATAGAAATCTTTCTACACAGGAAAATAAACATTTTAACAGTTGAATAAAAGGAAAATGATAGCAAACAATGAATGCAATTCAAAAAGGCAATGGACGGACTCGGACTAGGGTCAACACGTGGATTTACAACTCTCAGTACCATGCATGTCTACCATTGACATCGTGTAAAGCGACACACCTCTGTCGCATAGAGTTAATCATGAAATTGTCGAATTGTGCACTCTGGCGACGGCCCCAACTGACATGCCAACATCCAGCATGCCAATAGCCCTTTCTCGACTCTCTCTGCTCCTCTGTGTCACCTTTTATTGTCCCCAGTCTAAGGAGTGTCAGTGTAATGTCACGCATTGTGATTATTGTCTCTTGATGCCACAGGGATTAACTCGTTATAGGGATTTATCACTAGTTGAGCATTTAGGTCCTATATACTATATTTTGAACATTAATATAGCAGCAAACAACTATTTGCTATGTAAAGATATAGTGGAGTAATGGCGTCCTGAGCAGAGAATGAAATCACACTCCCTCTGTGTGTTTTGTAATCCGAGCTTCTCTGTTCTTTGTTTTGGTAGCCGGTCTGGTCGTGCAATGCGTGTTAGTAGCGCATTAGTGTTGATGTGTGTGTATATGTGTATATATGTGTGTCTCAGTATTTATTCAATTATGGCCTTGCTTTTATTAGCTTTTCTGTAGTGTTTTGTTATGTTTGTGTCTGTACTTTGTTGCTGCTGTAACAATTGAGTTTTCGCTTTGTGATAAATAGTATGTAAGTATACTGTATATGTCTATCCATCTTTTTCAGCCCAGAAAAAAAAATATTTAGACTTTGAACAAAGAGCAGAGTGCTAATGGTGATTCATATCTATTATTTTATTGTAGACAATGGGGTCAAACCATCAATCTCAGAGTTTGGTAAAGTTATCAAGCCATCAACATTGTTCCAGAGGAGAGAATATCTTTAATAGGTTCAATGGTGCCCCCCTCTGGTAGAATTGATGCGTGATTATATAAAGTACACCGATACATTCAGAAGCAAAGATCACAAAGGACTAAACGAAACAGGAGCAATTTGGTGCAACATAGCTTTGGAAAGTTTCCCCGTCCATCACTTAGTACGCACAACTCACAATCATTCCCACCTGGTGCCTGCTGTCAGACAATGGAGGACCACATGATCACGAGTGGGAGCGACGGTGTTTATTTGTCTTGTTTCTTTCCTTTCCTTTTGTTTATTATGACATTATGACATAATTGTGTACCACACACATGTACATTGTGTACTGTACATGTAAAAGCGATGGAAGCACTAGACGTGAAGGTTTCAGGTATGTAAAAAAATGGCGAACAAACGGACTTAAGTTAGCCAGAATCTGTGGATCCAAAACACGCCTTGACTTGCTTATTCGTCGCCCCAAAGTTCGGATCTCGCAGGAGGCCGTTTATGTAAGATTATAAAAACAAGATTAAGGGCTACCTAACCGGTGCATGAACATGTCCTGTTACTGAATGCTGTCATGTCATTTGGCGTCTGTTTTAAGCCCGTTGTTTATTTTAAACTTGTCATACTTCTGTCTTGGCAAGGACTCCCTTGCAAAAGAGATTTTGAATCTCCATGAGAATATTCCTGGTAAAATAAAGGTTAAATAAATAAAATCCCCGCTTGCTACTCCAGGGTTGGAACTGTATGATGTGCACATAAAAAAACTGACCCATAAAAACTTTTATGTTTGTTTGTGCCAGGTTTGAATCAGTTCCCCCCCCTCTCCCAGGTCCTGGGACTGCTAGGATGAATTTCTGGAGAATGGGTATAATTGCACGAGACTTATATTTCTTTCACTACTATAGCAGGAGGCACTCTCACTCTCAGGGGGAATTATGGCCACTTTGTTACCGCGCTTCTCATCAGTGTCGAATGTTGTTTTTTTAAGAGAGGCCCTTGTTTACCATTATGCTACAACCTGTAATTACTTGACATTAGTTTCTCGCCAAGAGAGCGGGCCTATCTTTGATTACAATTCTTACCTTCCCACAGCAGCAGGCTCTGGGGGGCCACGGAGGGCCAGATGACCAGACTGTTGGCCTCGTAGAGCGGGTTAGACAGACGCTCCAGCTCCTGAGGACGGTTCACCCACGACCAAAGAGACACCGTCTTCTCAGGCAGAGACAGCTTGGCCCTATAAGAGAGGAAGGACAAGGGCCGGTGGTCACCTAAAGCTTAGAAAAGCACGATCAGGGTTTCCTTGTTTTGAATCCTCGGATTAGCGGGGACAATCTCAGCGGGGAAATGAATGGGTAATGCTCTCCCTCCCCTAAACAACTGTTATTCAAATGCCTCTGCAAGCAAGACAGTTCATTCAACATTGCTCCAATGGAGCTGCTCAGTGGCCAACAGTAGAGGACTGTGGTTGAACTGTGCAACTCCCAAGTGTAACTGTATGAATCCTGCTATGAAACAGAGTGTGCATGCATAGTGTAGCCTGGTCTTATATGGTATTCTTTTGTAGGGTCGTATATCATACCATTAACGTCTGCACTGGGCCTCTGTTAATGCTCACCCTGGACTATGGCGCAAGGCATTGTTGCATCATATCCCGTGTATTGACTGCCTACCATAGCGCAACTATACTCACTTCCTCTACCAGGCCGTGAGCCTACAGTACATATTAGATTACATCACAAACCCTAACACACAAAATACAGCTGTCTTATGTACAACTAAATAAAAGTACACAGAGGTAGTACTTACATTTACATTGATTACAATTAAGTACCGATAGGCTCAGTGTAGGTCTAGTTTTATATAGTACATCTCGAAACGCCAATAAACACTGGTTACAATTAGCATGTAGATGACGAGCCTGGCCAGTAGGCGGGACAGGCTCAGACTGACCTCTCGGCTGCGCTGTTGCCCATGAAGGTGCCAAACTGGGAGGCGTAGGCATGCTCGAAGAGCTGCACCAGGAAGTGCTCGCTGAATTCAAAGGAGCAGGGAAACTGTCGCAGGATCTGCCACGCGCAGTCCAAGAAGAGCAGGAAAACGGGGGCCTCCTGGCGAGGCTTGCTGTTGGAGTAGGCCGACTGGGCACAGCGCTGCTGGAACGGGTGACCTGCCTGCGTTGGAGGTCACAGAGAGCGGGGCGGGGAAAAGGTTAAGGGTTATGAAGGGAAAGGCCATGACCTGTGTCCCTCTTAGCACAGGAGCACATATCTGAGAGCAGTTTGCCTTTTAAGTCATAGTGAAGTTAATATAGTCGTAGCATGTGACCACCGCTCCTAAATCACTACAACCTGTTTACAGAAGCTTGATCACTTTCTAGTCAGGGGAGGCTTATGTCAGCTACTTCACCTGTAGGATCCATGTTAAAGTTATGCCTCTAAGACTCACTAAACATAATCTTTAAAAAAAAAAAAAAACCCTGAACAAAACCACCAACAATAAAACTTTGATGGAAGCTGCACTTGAAGGTTCAGAGGAGCTGACCTGAAGCCACTCTCGTTCCACCAGGGCCTGGAAGCCCCTGATGGTCCTGCAGGCCGGGTCCAGGATGATCTGGGCCAGGGAGGTCACCTGCAGGGTGGAGTCTGTCCCGTCTGTGCCATGAACCAGCACTGATGCTCCCTCCCTGAGATAAAAACACATTCATTCTGAGTCTGTGAGCATACCACCTAACGCTTAAGAAAAAAAAACACACACACACACACAACTGTTAAACTGTCAATTAAATTGAAATATAATTAAAAAAATGTTGCCTCTTGTTTTCTGTTTGTCCTGACAAGGTGCTTCAATCTGATACACTGAACTAGATCCATTACAGTGTACAGATGACTTGAAAATACTGTTTTTCTGGTGCAAAAAAAAATCCCTTCACACCACCTAGTGTACAAAAGTAGTAACTGCAAATGCTATCACTTCGGAGACAAACTTCTGCACAGTATCAAGCTCTCAATCTGCGAAACTGGTGATGTGTTGATTTCGTTGTTTGGTTAAGTGTTTGACAATGCAGTAAATCCAACTGTATGCCCCTGACCTATCAATACACTGTGCGGCCAAGCAGGCGGTGGTGAGGATCTCCTTGACATGGGTCTGCCAGCTGGAAGCCTCCAGCTTGCTAAGCCAACGGTCCATGTTGTGGGACTGGTCGTTACACGCCTCCGCCAGCTTAATCAGGCTCTCCTGGAGGACGTTAGACCTGGAAATGACATAATTGCTTAATGTATAGCATGACGAAACTAATGTTATTATTGAAGAGGAGACATCCATAAAACTTTGCTCTAACGTTTTAACAGAAAATGCAGAGATTTTGGGTTATTCTTTTAACCCAGGATGCAAAGTGAGTACAGGTTTTATATCACTCTTAGATACAGGGAACAATTACAGGACAAAAAAATAAGTACAGTACAGTACAATCTCATTAGTGAAGGTAGAAAACATTGACCCCGGAAGAAATAGAGACAAAAAACAAATTCGGGGACACTGGAATTCTAATACATATGAATGATACCACATTGCAAATATACATTTTTACATTTATAGAGCACTTTAAGTCACTAGTGACTGCCTACCTTTCAATGGCCTTGTGGATCCTCCTCCACTGCGGGTAGTTAGCCTCAGACTCAAATCCTCCACCGCGAGCCTTGGCCTGCTGGGCCACATTGATGGTACGTGTATCAATGATATAGCCGCGCTTGCCCGGCCGCAGGGTTGCGTTGATAAGCTTCTCATCTTCCTTGCAGCGTCGCCCATTGGTGCCCGTCAGAGGTTGCCCTGACCGCATCATCACCTGTGGGTAGAAGTGGCTTGAGGGTTTTTCCAAGAACTGGCAATTATGACTCCCTCATGAGATCCCTCATAGTTTACAAATGCACATTCTTAAAATAAACCAAAACTGTGCTTGGCCACTAGACTGTGCTGTTGCACAAAATATCCAAGCTATACTGTATACCAAAAACAATCACAAGCATATTAACATCAACATCTCCCATGACGCTCTCACCATGCCATTCTTCTTGTGGTAGTAGCTAAGCACCGGGAAGCGGCCACTGTGGCGAAAGGTAGCCACTTTCCTCAGTGTGTCGTCATCGATGTCTTTGGGCACTGCCACCAGAGGGGGATATGATGGGCACACGCTGAAGTCCTTGTTGACCTCGCTCAGTCTCCACTCATCTGTCTGAGTGAAGAGATGGGTTTTATGTCAATGACTTTAGCTACCTACTGGCCTACTTACAGCCTACGCAGGGTTCTTCTTGATCATATCCATACCATGGACTCCAAGTCTTTGAAGGCATGCTCTGGAAGAAAAGAGTTCCATCCATCCTCTATGACTTCAAACATAGGCCGGTAGAAGAAAGGGTACATCAGAGAGACCGAATCAAGTGTGGACAGAGCCTAAAGTGGTGAAAGCAAACAATTACTAGTTAAACTTGGAGTTGACATCGCAAGAGTATGTAATGTAATTAACTCAAGTTGAAAAAGAGGCGAGCGTGTGCGTACAGTCTGCGTTGTATATTAGGGATGAAAGTGCGTTGTCCAACGTCTTACCTCAATAGAGCTGGCGATGTTGAGACACTCCTCCATGCCGGGGATGTCCAGCTGGATCACTCTTAGGTCTTTGCATTTCACTATGATGGTCCCCAGAGACCCCACAAACCTGAAAGACATGGTGAAGACTACTATTCAAGGTTCCATACCAACGCGGATAATGTTTTGGATTTTAAACAATACTGTCACATCCGAATTCGATTTTGAAAGATGTTGCTCATGTAACAGTATTTCCTGGTACCTTTGCTGCAGGACTTGGGATACAAGGTAAGTGTCAGAATCTAAAAAACGATCTTGAGTCAGCAGGGCTACATAGAGACGAGTTGGCTCAGACTCAAAGAGACCGACCAAGCAGTGCAGTGAGGTTCTGCTGCACCTGTTTGGGTGGGACAGCGTGAGCTTTCGTTGTGATTGGTTTGTGGTGGTTTGTGGTGGACTCTGCTGACGCCACAATTTCCCAACATAGCCACGCTAACTTAAACTCAGTAACATGGAAAAACAGAAATACCTACATGAATATATTTCTAACTTGGAATGAAATTAATGTCTAATGATTTTTAGATGGTCATTATAAGACCTAAAGTACATAGTTAGAAGGCAATCATGGATTTACCTTTCATGGGGCTTTTGAAATCGAAGTCGGACATTGTAGAAAAATACTTTGGCACTACTTTTTCAGATTTCAGGTGGCTCTTAACTGGAGGTCATGAAAAAGCATCTTGATATAGGCATTACATGGAAAGCAGTCAAGAAGAATGACACAAGCGTAAAACACCACCTCTTCTCTATGGAATCAATGTTGGAGTGAAGCAGCCACAGTTCCTCTGTGTTGTCCTGTCTGGATGAGAGAATGAGGTGATGGCCAGTGAGACACAGGGTCCCCTCCACAGTGGGCTGGAAGGGCCGATGCAGAACAACCCCATCCACCCTGGGGGTCTTTATCAGCTCAGCAAACTCCATGACCTAAACTGAAGACAGAGGTGCAGACAGCCTAGATACAGGGGAGGGACTAGTTAGTGTCATTGATTGGTGGAGATGAGGGAAGTGTAAATATTTTTCCCATCCTAATATTTAACCCAGGTGTAACAAAATCAATGCACTGCACCTTTTCAAATGAAAGCTGTCACATATAGTCATTGACATCTGTACTCCATCCCGCTAAAATAAACCTTGTCCTCTGTATTTGTTTGGCCAAAAGCTGAAGAGCTGTTTTACTACTTAATAGAGATACCTCGTAACAGTGCGAGTAGGAACAAGGCAGTAATAACGTAGTGTCAGGTGCCTGACGTCACTTGTGCGGCGTCATCTATTAGCTTCTACGGCTAGTTGATGTTAACTCGCCCTTTGTTAGTAGAAAAGCTTCATGTACCTGGTTGGCTACATGTAACGCACAAGTCATGTCAACTTAACGTTACCAATTCACCTGCCAGCTGGCTGTGGTTAGTTTAATTCAGGACATTAACTAACGTTAAAGTGGCTAACGTTGGCTAGCCGATGGTGGTAAAGACAGGCAGTAGAAAGTATCCGTGTCATTAAAAGATTATCTAACAAACAAATATGCATGATATAGGTATATGGGTATACATGCGCAACTTTATCATTTGGCCAGCAGTATAAATAAATATAAATGCGGTCTATCTTTACCTGACTAGCTCTTCGTCGTTGTTGTAGAAGAGTCTGGTACGTTTACAAAAACATTCCGACTGGAACACGTTCAATTCTGAAATTTAGTTTCCGCTCTAGTCGTGACTGCAAAGTCTGAATTTGTTTTTATTGGTCAAAAACTTCAGTTAGCATAAAAATTAAATGTGTACCGCTTCGTGCGTATATTTATTGCAACGTTTCATGACAACCATAAATAGTCTGTGTCAGCATCCAAGCCTGTAGATTATGGACTCTTGACCATCAAGCTAGATTTTCTCTCAGCAGAAAATATCTAAGTACTGATAGGGTTGTATGAATAGTGGTGGTCATACCCCTGCGTCCTGGAGGCCAAGTCTGTACAGGGGAGGCATACTTTTAAACAGGTTAACCAAGTTTTATTTATTTATTTTTAGCTAAGTGGTGGCAGTGTGCCCCATACAAGGCCAAACATTTACAAATATATGTACAATTAATATGTAGAATTAATTCTCACTGTATGTTGGCTCATCTATTGACTAAATCATACAATATCATAAAACAACACTAGGTGGTGACAGTGACACATGATATCTGTAGAGGTGAAGGACTCTCCCCTCAGTCAGTAATTGAACAATAAAGTAAAACTTTATTTATATAACACTTTTCAAAAACACATGTTTACAAAGCGCCTAAACAACATGACAAAACATAAATAAAATGATACTATTGATAAATATAATGGTAGTGACAGAGTCAAGCCAACCTAAAAAGATTAGTTTTAAGGTGCTGCAAGACTGCAGAGGTTGCAGACCTGACCAGCAGGGGCAGACAGTTCCACAATGTGGGAGCCATGACAGCAAAGACATGTTATTAGTCTGGACCGAGGAACGACCAAGTACCCCCGATCAAGTAGGGTGTCAGATAGATCCCGTGGAGGAAGTATTTGGTGTAGAAACATTTTAATTATCAATTTTATATTTTTTAGATACCCAGGAGGACGGTCAACACCTTATTTAATGTGATGTGTTATCTTGGCCGTGCTCCTAAGTGAGGGAAGGAACACAGAGTTCATTTAGTCTGAGGTGTCGGTTGGAAGGAGGTGGGTGTATCCCCTATGTAATCTGTAAAATATAAATTTGGGGTCAGGTCACAATCCATCTGAGTCTACTGTCAGGCTGATTCATAGAGATTCCATATTCCACATAATGCACATTAATCAGATACCTTGCTACTTAATTAGCAATTGAGACTCATCTCAAATCACTAAGATCAGCATCCTTAAATGTCAACGTCAACACTAAAATAAGTTGATACACTGAAGGTCTAGAAAGTAGTTAGAAATCAGACACACTCAAAACAAACACACACACACACATACTCAAACAAACACACACACACACAGATAGACACAGACATACAGTATACACTCACAAACACACAACTATTCTGATGGAGTATGTTATTATTCAAGAGGCTGTATTCAATTATGGCATCCTTTTTAGCCAATATATGCACGCATGCAACACACACACACACACACACATACATACACACGCTAATAGACCTTGAATGAGAGACTCCCTTAAGAAGTAAACACTTTTGGTTGGAGAAGAAGAGCAGATGGCTTGGCGGGGACTGTGAGATGAGGGCTACAGCAGGCCT
>OMKK01041925.1:0-19102 GCA_900302305.1 Polymixia japonica | reverse complement strand
TGACAGACATTTGTGTTTATAGGGCTGGCCCCGCCCCCAGGCGTCAGGTCTCAGCCTTGAAGCAAATCTGACCTGGTGGCCAACGGTGGTACTGCAGCCTAAAATTCACATGCGGCCCAAAAGGCTTTTTTCCCCATAGACGGCCATTGTAAAAGACAGTGCTCTAAAACTGTTCAGAAGATACCTACAACACCACATAATACCTTAAAACACTCTTTGAATTATGTATTTTTTAACCATGAAGGCCGATTTCTTTAAAAATCACTCACAGCCTTATAGAACCTTGTTTTTTGTGTGTGACGTCACCTCAGGATACAGGCCAAGGAGATTAGCTCGTGGGCGTGCGGGAATACGTAAACAGACACTACTGCGCATGACCGTATACAGGAAGTAAAATTAGTAAGTAAAACATTTTTTTTTGCTTCATGCACTGGGTGAGCAGCTTTCGTTCAAATGAATGGGTAGCCATTTTCCCATTCATCCTCCAGTTATTATAGAACCTCGAGTAGCACAGTGAAGCAAGTGACAATCGCTCCTAGGGGTTGCCATATAGATAAAAACCGCCTCGTCTGGTCTTGTACATAAACTAGCTAGTCAGTTCCAGTACAATGGCAAACGTAGAACTATAGTGCAACATTATTGAAAATAGTACATGTTCCCTTACCTCTATCAACCCAAATTAGTCCCCCCAGGATACTGCGATTCCTTGATTGCGGAAATTTCCGTGGAATTCTGGGCCATCCGTGGAATAGGAGACAAGCCGCAGAATCATGCAGAATCGTGCAGAAAAAGTACTACAAAGTAGTATCAATCACCACCGCTAGATACCACTGTCTGCTGTATGGGTTTGCAGCAGCTAGCTCAGTTGACTGACAAGACATTGACAGTTTTGACAGGCAGATAGCATTTTGTCATTATGGAGCGATTTATCCATCCAATTGCCAATACACGGTGTAATCAATGAACCTGACTGCAAATAAAGGTACCAGTATAAAATTGCTGCCATAAACTTTTGGCGGCTTTCATCCTTTCTAATGTAGGCTACCGGTACGGGCTCTCTCTCTCTCGGAGTGAGAGCAAATGAATGATTCGTACTGGTAATTGTTAATATGTTATTCGATAGCCTAATTTTTTATACAAATAATATTCATACTGGTTTAAATAAATAATTTGATAGTAGACTACAGTATTTCCCATCTTTGCTGAGCAAGAGTTATTTTGTCAAATAATGGTCATACGGAAACTGTTTTCAGTCCGCGGAATATTGCAGAAAATTAAATTTGCAGATCGCAGATTTTACGTCTGCCGCAGATTTTAGGATTTTTTTCTGCGGAATCCTGGGGGGACTACCAAATAAACATGGTCAATTTTAGTATGCCTTGATTATTTTTTCCAGTTTGTGACCAGACAAATAGCACCAACATCAAAATGTTTCCAAGCGGTACTGCTCTGCGTGATTTTGGCGATATGCGATTATTTTTTAAACCTCTCGTTTTGGTCCCGGATGGTCAAAGTATAGTTCTTACATATATAATATATGAACCAAATCCCACTTTTACCTCATTCTGCAATGGAATGTCTAGTTTATGACCACACATTTTTGGTTGGTTTCAGTTTCGTCGCCATTTTTCATGAGCTGTCGCGCCTGTGACTTCATCGACAGCCTTCACGTGAATGTTCATTGGTGCATTGGGGTTGCAGGGCTGGCAACTGCAGAGACTCTTCAAATATATTAAATTATTCATATAACATTTATTCAGTCATGTTCCAATCTATTTGTCTAATAGTTGTATATTATTAATATAATCATGTAATGCAGTTTTATGTAAATCAAGTCAATGTATATATTTTACATGTTTGACATATGAATTGATTATAGAATTGAGTAGACTTGTATGTATGTCTGTGAGAGACAGAGTTGGTTGCAGAACGTTTAGGTGGGGTTCACGACAGTGTTGTACTCGCACCCTCTTCTCAGGCTGCAGCTCCTGCACCAGCCCAGTCATGCACAACAGCACTGTTCATGGCGCTTGATCATGATGTATCACGAAAGTAAAACTCAATATTCTATTGATGCGATTGACCTAAAACAAATCGGTCTCTGGAAAAAATGTTTGCATAATAAAAAGAACAAATCGAGCCAAGTGTGACATCTGAAAAAAAAAAATATCGGATGAGAAAAAATCTTAACATTTGAATGGAAGTCTATGGGGAATTTGACCGAACGAGCCAGTTGTGCATCCGACTGCAGTACCTTGAGGCTCCACTAGTTTTGGTGGCTTCAAGCTCAGAGGGAAATCCTGCCCCCCTGAACTATACACTTGCATTTGATCCTCTTCCTGTTTTGGTTGATGCACTTCCTTTGTGCCTTAAATCAATCCTTCCATTTTTCGTGGGAAAAGTGCCACCTAGTGGCACACAAAATTGCATAGTGAATGCAAGGTTTCTAGGGAAGCAATACTCATGGTAATGTCATTCTTCCATAACCATTACACAATGCAACCAAGATTTATTTCATAATGATGATATGTTAAAGCAAAGGTCCTGTCTGTAGCCACTTTAAAAAGTTTATTCCTACTAAGAATTATATGTGAACATGTCATATTGGTGTATCCCTATTTTCAAAAGTGCAGTCTAGTGATCATATATCATTTAGTTATCCTATATGAAGCTTACCTTAAGTATTAGTCATAGCCATCTATTATTCCATGTAATTTACAATTTAGTAAAATAATTAGCCAAAAGAATTGCCATAGCAAAAACTGAAATCTTAGTAATGCTGTTATCTAGTTTTCCCAGCAGCTGACAGTTACCTTGTTTAATCGTAGGTTACTTTGTTTTAATTTAAACCTTATTTCTAATATCAAGAGCCATGTTATAAATTGTGATTTCAATCAGGTATCGAGTTGTCCAACATCTAGTATCTCTTTATTCTGCTGAACTGTGTATGCATGATAGTGATACGCTGACTCCGAACTCTGCTGACTGTAAAAACAACATCACTACTGTCAACGGGTTAGATGAGCTCAGATTAGATGAACAAGAGTGCTTTGTTGTCAGCATTATTCACCAAACTTATTCACATGTGATTTCAGTGCATAATCATCAATGAATATGTAACTGGGATCTTCAAAATAAATAAAATATTACAAATGGATTTGGAAAGAATACAATACCAAGTCAAGAAGTTAATATAGGAACAAACTAACTAAATAATGATCCAAGCCTGACTGAAAATTTGACATCACCCATGCATAGTGTAATGCTTGAGTATCCATAGAAACCTTTATGGACAATTAGAAATCCAGAAAAAAGTCAAAAAGCAAATGTATCCAAAAAGCAAATTGTAAGCTGAGCAAATTAATGACCTCTCTTTCCCATGCTTGACAATCCTATCACCTTTGTTAAACTGAAACAAATTAACAGATATAAAACAGGTTTAGACACAATCATGGATACTACCACAGTAATGTATGTCATATTCGATAGACACTTACAAAATTATATGAACACAGAAAAAATCTAAACGACTGAACTCAGAAAAAACAAGACCTTCATTTGTGAATCTGTATGTCCATATAGTCAATTATAGCATAAATGTGCACTGCAGTTGAGTAGTAAAAAAAACTTTCAACTTAAAACATTGTTTGTAAAAGATATAACTAGTCATCGTCACTTGATAGCCTTTTCAGTTAACAGCCAACCTGTCCATATTGCCAACGTAATCATTATTATTTTAAAAACTATCACAAGTAATACAGTCCCTCGTCTTTGGCGGCTGGTAGATAGCGAGTTAGCAGCTATGCTCAGCAGACATCCGCATTTGTGCAGTCTGTTTTCGTGATATCTTGCCTATTCGCCATATTGGGCAATCCTCTCCAAGTAGGCTAGGTTACAAGTTTCTTGTCGCCCTTCCAGAACTTAAACCTAGCCTGCAAATTACTTACCCTGTTTTCAAAGAAGTGTCTGCTCACTATACGCAGAACAAACCACCCTGTAACATTTTACAGCGTTTACCCTGTAAGATTTTACTGGACATTCTACATGGTTCCGCCCCGACACGTCATACGATCATGATAGTTATACAGGAAGCCAGAACCCAGTAACTCGAACAGTCGCTAGGTTACTTCCAAGTAACGAGCAACGCTACTGACCAGCGGCCGGGGTATTAGGAGACAACAATATCAACTGGCTATCAAAAAACTATTAACTGTTCATAAAACCAGGCCTGCTAACCTTGACCTCTTGGTTGGATTCAGTCAAAATGCCTCGGACACTGCTCTCTACCAAAACACACTAAAGTAGTTGACTGCTTGCTTCATAAAAGGAACAAGGACAGTTCAACCTCGAGCAATGTTTACATTTTACTAAATGTGCATACATTGTAACACAGCATAGTCGGGGAGAGCGGAGTTTCGTTTTCTGTTCTGTTCTGTCAATTGGAACGGATGTAACCCCGCCCCAGCGGGCAGGTCCGGCTTAACTGTAGAGGAAATCGCATGCGCAGAGCCGATTGACACTAAGTATGTTCCGGGTTTCCAGTGTTCAACCTCTGAAGTGGGGCAGGCGATACAACGTATTGACTTTGAAAGGTATCCGTTTAGCAAATAGTATAATACATTGCCTAAATACGGAAAAAGACACTGCCATGCTATACTCATAGCGTCAGTTGTTTTACCAAAGAGAAACCTTGCAATTATACCAATTACTGTGGCTGGATGTTGACGGACAGCGTGCTATCTTACGTACCATGTCACTAATGGCAATAAGAGTGCTGACCTCTCTCCCTGCAACTGAGTAGTGTTGGGAAAGTTACTTTAAACATTTGATAAATTATTGATGATTTTTTTTACTTAAAACCCCAATACAGCAATTTGCAACGCTGTAATATTATCGAATGATTTCGGCTGCTTTTTACCTGGGAATAATTGTCAACTAAGTTAAACGGACAATACGATACAATAATGTTTCATGTCCAGAAGGAAATTCACTTTGCAAACAAAAATTGGCACACATTATAATCTGCTCAAACTATAATTTGAAAAGTCTTACCATCAGCTACAGCCACGGTTAAACATCATTCTAAATTGCATTACATTTTCTATTGCATAATATCATATGTTAAATACATGTTATATATACATGTTAAATTATTGATAGTTCCTTTCCTTTTAAATATGCATTTATAAAGTTGCAGCATATTTATATATATCAGCATGTTTGAAGTCCAGCATATGTCCTAGTGAGTACTGATATGTATTCCTGAGATTGTGAAGTAGAATCTGACACTGTTCTGCTTCATATTACTAGGTTCACACTGTCTCTCAAAGCATTGTTATAGCAGCAAGTGTAGTACAGTAAGCTCTGCACAATACAGTACAGCTCAGATGGTTTTGATTCAGTAATGTAAGTGTTTGTAATGCTGTTCCATCTCTCTTTCAGGACTGTGTGTCCATCAACAGCACAGTAGTAGTGAGTGTGCAGACAGCTACTATGACAGGCTGTATCCTGGCCACATCCCCACCAATGCCATTCAGAAAGCCCTGTTGGCCTTTGGGTCAGGGGTGGCTGCACTGCAGAACCCCTACAGACACGGTGAGACACACACACACCAGCATATGGATGAAATTGTCATTCTCTAACTATTGTTGGGGCTGGGGCAAAAGTTAATTTTTTAAATTTTATTTATTTATCAAGTATGTATTTTATTATTTACAAATACTCATTTTATGCTCCAAAATTAAAAACAGCATGGCACAGCCTATGTATGAACAAAACTATAGTGGAACATTTTTGTAATTTTGGGGGATACTTTTAGTACTATTTCATTAATTACAAATCTCTGTTCATTATTCAGACATGGTGGCTGTGCTCGGAGAGACCACAGGGCACCTATCTCTGATAAATCTCAGGGACAGGATGAGAAATGACCCCGAAGGCTACATCATCCTAACGTTAGTTAATTAGTCATTTTCCCACTATAGTGCTTTGTCTAGTGCACATATCCTTACAGTATATTTTAGTGCCTCTTTTGTGCATGAATGAAGGGTCTGTGACTTGATTTGGTCTGTTTGTTATTTACTGGTTATGATAGAGAAAGGCCAAGGATCCGGCTATCTACGCTAGATCTGAACAAGATGGCCTCACTGCCTGATGGCTCTTTTGGGAGAGAATATCTTCGTTTTCTGGAGAATAATGTGAGTTTTGATAGTTGTTTTTCATTTGTTTAGTACAAATTTAATTAACAAACTCCCTTGGAAATTCTGTCTTATTACCTTTTTATTTCTTCTTTTATTTTTACGTTTGCATTCAGTTTTTCTGTTTTGTTTTTTTCTCAGCGTGTGACCCCTGATTCAAGGGCAGATGTGAAGTTTGTAGACAATGAGGAGCTGGCATATGTCATGCAGAGATACAGAGAAGTCCATGATTTGTTGCACACTTTACTAGGCATGCCCACCAACATGCTAGGTGAGTCTAGTTCCCCAGAATTTGACGTTTTTATCAAGATAAGACATTTGTTATCATATTTCTGGACTTAAGTGTCCTGTGGAAATCTTGCATCTAAAAAAAGTCTGATTGTCTGGTTTTGATAAAAACTAGTTGATGCCCTTTGTTGCTCATGCATTCGTAGCATTGTACAATTCATTATCAATGCTTTGGCTTGGTCACAGGGGGAGGAAACATAATTATATGACATAATTATATTGGCTTCTTGTCACATTGGATTGTCCAAAAATGAAACTGTGAACAGCTGACACAATGAAAAACCCATGGTACTTTTTGCACTTTGAAGAAACGCAAGTATTTTGAGTCATTCCTCTCTCTCGCTCTCGTTCTCGCTCTCGCTCTCGCTATCTCTCTTGCTTTCACTCTCGCTTTGTTTCAGGTGAGGTGGCAGTGAAGTGGTTTGAAGCTGCTCAGACCAGGCTCCCCATGTGTATCCTTGGTGCAGTGCTCGGGCCAGTTCGTCTTAATGCAAGGTGCAATACCTTTTTGCTGCCTCAGCCTCACATCCACAGACAATCTAACTACTTCATTTTGGATGGGTGTTTTCAATCATGTTCTAAGATTATTATGTGATTTAATTGAGTTATTGTTTTTGTCTCTAAGTGAAACCTTATGACTGCAACATTTTATGGATCCTTAGCTGTTGATTATTAATCCTTCTAGGATTTTAAATTCCCCATTTGATAAAATAGTAGTAATTTTGGCTCATGTGTTGGAACAGTAGGTCTCTAATACAGAGAACTTTGTACGGAATAACTGACAATTTTTATTTACTTAAAGGTGCTATTGACAATATTCTGCCACTAGATGTCTCACTCCCCCTCCCCCCTTCCATTGCATTCACGTCACAACACCGCTGTTGCTTGAAGCACATGATCCTTCAAGTGGTTGCCAGGTCGTTGCCCAACCTGCATATTTCATATATATATTATATATATATAGTCAAATGGAGTGAGACTCAGACAGACTCAGTCATGTAAAGTGATGAATCTTTTGTGGTAGAGCAATGAATTCATTTTGCGACATGTAGCTATACATTAGCTATAGATTTAGGTTACTACTTGTGTGGTGGTGTTTCAAGATTCATGTAACATAATCAATGGTAATCTTAGGATATGGCTAGCTATCTAGGTAACGTTTAACTTGTCATCTAAGCAGTGTAGTGCAGGGTATACACAGGTATACAGCGTATACCTACTTATTTTTCAGTCGGGATTGTGTACACCCACTACTAAATCCCCTCTGGTGCACATGTTTGTTATACATTTTTTGCGGGAACTGTAACATTAGGTAACTGGATGCAACCATCACTAATACTAATGTAGATCCTCAGGGATTGAAGCTGTTTTTTTTTTTTATCTAACCGGTGACAACACATTAGTTAAGCTTGTAAGGACTATGGCTCTTGGTAGTTGTTGTTGATTTTGTCTAAATATGCCGAATTGTAATTTTATGGGTTATTGTTGTTCTGATGATTAAACTAAGCTAGTTACTAGCTAACTGGTAACTACTAAGACTCTTGATCGCTGACGACACAGAGATACCACGTGATACCAACATTGTTATACTATTGGCTCACAAGCCTTGTTAGAAGCAGGAACCAAACATCAGACATCTTACACACAGCCCCCAGGCGTCAGGTCTCAGCCTTGAAGCAAATTTGACATGGTGCCCAACGGTGGTACTGCAGCCTAAAATTCACTTATGGCCCAAAAAGCTATTTTCCCATAGACAGCCATTGTAAAAGACAGTCCTCTAAAACTGTTCAGAAGATACCTACAACACCACATGATACATTAAAACACTCTTTGAATTATGTAGTTTTTAACCATGAAGGCAGATTTCTTTAAAAGTCATTCAGAGCCTTATAAAACCTTGTTTTTTGTGTGTGACGTCACCTCTGGCTACTGGGCTCACTCGTGGGCATGCGGGAATACGTAAGCAGACACTACTGCACATGACCGTTAGGCCATATACTGGAAGTAAAACCAGGAAGTAAAAAAAAAAGTTTGCTTCATGCGTTGGGTGAGCAGCTTTCGTTCAAATGAATGGGTGGCCATTTTCCCGTTCATCCTCCAGTTATTATAGAACCTCCTTGCTTACACAGAGATAAACAAAACATTCATTTTGGACCCGACAACATTTTTAAAATGATTAATTCACAATCATAATATTTTTTTAAAGAAAAGTGATACTTTTATTCCACACCTTTCTAAAAACTCTGCGGGTGTATTATTTCTTTTTTAATTATTCGTCTACATAAAAATGTTATTAATAGGAGCTTTAAGCCACTAAAGGCAAAAATATACCAAACAAATTTGGGTAGTCTATGGACTTCCCAAAATTCCAACTCTGAATTTGGATTTGTCAAACCAATGTTTTCAATATTGATATATATCACGATATGGCTTATGTATGCAACATCATGTTAAATAATCAAATTGATGTTCATCGCATTGAATTGCATAGTAATGTGTGTGATGTAAAAACAAAGCTCTGAAATTTTCAAATAATATTTTTTCAAATGTTTTATACCCCATTTTGTCAGTTTTTAAATAAAATCTGCATATTCATCATCAATTTAGACAAGAGAATTGCCCTAGTAAGCACACATTTATAATAAGCATTTGACATGCCCTTTGTTGACTCAGGCATGAGTTCAACCTGAGCTTTCTGGAACTTGAGTGGAAATGAAACCACACATTTTCTGTCAATACTACCACTGTGCCTAAGACAAATTACAAGTTGATCTGATGAACTAACTTATGGTTTGGGATTTGTTGGTTGAATGTACTTTGAACATGGCCTTTAAAGTTAATGAAAACCAGGTGTCCTTTGATGGATATTACAATGTCTTGTATATCTATCAAGGAATAGATTTTGTGAAGAGTTTTTTGTTTTTGCTGTAAAGGGTTCCTTCATTTTAAGCCAATAACAATACATTTCAATGTATACTGGGGAAATGGGTTTTGGGCTTGCTTATTTGTGACAGTATAGACTTCTTTAGCCTTTCTGGTTATGGCATTTTCCACTTCATGGCTCTGTCCTGTTGACAGTTTCTTATCCCATATCTCCTTCTCCCAGTCGTTTGCAGCCACTGTTGACATCCCTGGGTCCATGGGCACTGCAGAATGGCCGCCAGGCCCGCTGTGTCCTCAGCATTTTCTATGAGAGACGATGGGAGCAAAGCCTTGAAGATCTCAGACAAGAGCTCAACATTGAGCCACCTCCTATCAGTCTCACTGCCACTGGTCAAGACAATGCCTAAGGAGTCCACATGAGATTCATGACCACAAGGATGACCTGGCAAATGGACTTTAAATAGCGGAGACACTAGAGAGGTTTAATGTGACATGTCATGGTGATTTTCAGTACAATGGCCCTGTATGAGTATGTGTCAAGCTTCTTCCACGAGGAAATGGATAAAGGGTATGAGAGATAAAGATCTCATTGTAGTTACTGCAGAGGAAGCAGAGGGGAAATTCCAAAGGAAGAGCTACCCGGATTGTCTCTATATAATCCCTGCTGACGCACAAAATTTATAGCTTGTATGAAGTAACTTGTGATGACTTCGGAATATTCTTAACTCAGTTCAGCCACAGAAGTGTTAAGGGATTTTCCCCCTCTAATGGTGGGTTCCAGCAGCTAGACACAACAAAGTCTGCTTAAGATGGTAATGTTTAGTCACTGCTTCTGTTTTCATCAGTTGAGATTGTTGTGGGGCATTGTAAATGTAAATCAAGTTTAATTATGGAGCAATTGAGTCATGTTTTTCCTGGTTGACTCCCTGTATAACCTTTTATCACATAGTGTGAATCACTCACACCCCCTATGTGTACTGTAATATGTTTCATCTATTTAAATTCTGTTCCTTATTGGTGTTTTTGGAATAGGAAAAGGGTTTTACTCCAAAAGGAAAAAAAGAAAACTATTTCCTTTTGTAGTTTTTAGCATTATATTGTTGCATTTCTGCATTCTTCATTGCCTCATTCATCATGCTCACAAATACTAATTTAACAGACCATCATAAATGCAATTTGCATAAATTCTGATTAGGTTAGATTTTCACTTCTTCATTGCAGATATAATTGTAGCTGTCCATGGTCCTAGGATGACAGTTTTGCATTCTCCAACGATCCCCTGATTATGGGGGTTTTAAAGCGACTACAGACAAGATTGTGAGATTGTGATTTTGGCAACCCCCTGAGTTTTGTAGTGGTATTTGTTTTACATCACTAGAGAAGACATCCAAGCTGCTTGTATTTTTCTTTTTCAAGCCCAGCAACTACACAATTGCATTGGTTTACAAAGCTCAGTGAAAAAATAAGCAAGACGATCAAAAGAAGAGGACTAAACATGTTCACAGAAGAAGTTCTTCCTGTTTTGGTTGGCACTTCCTTTGTGCCATATGTAGGTCCTTCTATTTTCACAGGAGATCATACCTGGTGGCATATAGTGGACGGGAGGTTCCTAGGGAACCAATCTTAATCTAAACGATGGTGTCATTCTTGCATAGCCATCACAATATTCAATCAAAATATATTTTATACGTGGAAGCAATAATCCTGTCTGTAGTGACTTTAAATAAAAGGGTACAAACTGATCCATATCATTTTGTCTATCTTACAGACAGTCAAACCTTCAAATAATTAACTATTCGGAGAAGATAATTGTCCTGAATGATAACCTTCAGTATACTCATTTTGATTGGCAAATCTTAGTTTGAAACTGCTGCCCTCTGATGGTAGTCTACCTAAACTGCTGATCAGTAGTGAAGCCATTTGTTTATACATCCCAGTCATCAGTCTAGTTTAACAAAATGCAAACATCTGCTATTATTATACTTTATGACCTTTATATCACAATGTCTGAACTACTTTGTGAAATGCCACGGTTGTTTTGTAAGGCGGACCCCTGTTCTACAACGTAAGGGTATTTCTGGTGGAAAATCTACCTTAGGTAACACTATTACAGATTTTACCACAAAGCTTTTGCTGTGAACATTTTTAGACTGTGAGAAAGACCAGTATCTGGTATTTTAAAATTACAATGGCTTGGTAAACATATCATATTTTCCTGCTAAATGCGCTATGCAGGTCCCTGCTGGACAACTGGAATTTCAACAAGGATACACCCTGGGTAGACCCTGCTTTTGCCACATGGGTACACCCTGCTGTGGCAAAAGAGGGTAATTTCAGAAGTCTCTGAGTAAATGTTAGCTAGACTAAAGGAAAAAGACTAAAGGAAATAACTATACGTGGTATAGTCATGAAAACCAGTATAGTGGTACTGCATAATCTGTGAATAAGATAGTTGAAATGTACAGACATTTACAGAAGATAAAACATTTATATACAAAATTATAAGTAATATACAAAATTATTTCTCCTTTAGAATATTACATTTGTAAGTCTCTTTGCCATATTCGAAAAAAGTACTGGATCAACCAGTATTAACATTTTCTTTTCAAAGTGACATTCTTCAGAAAAAGATTATTTGGAAAGCTTAATCAACCTGATGATAACAAAAACAATTATTTACAATAAAAGCAAATGGTAAATGAACTAAATCAACAGTAACAGTAAATCAAGATCAGTAAATTGAATTACTGTTATGACAAGACTACTGTATAATAAATCAAATTACTAGCAACAGAATAAAAAAGTCTAGTACTCGGACAAACACAAAAAACGATTAAACTGTATTAAAATAAATAAAACTGGTTCCTTTGTCAAAACTGGCATCTTCTATATTGTACAAATGGAGGAATCACCACCTAACTGCCATTATGTACATTAGAGAAATTATTAGTCCTTCTATTCCGAAACCTAATGGAATTTCGTTACAACTTCAGCAATATGGAAAGTGACAACGGGGGAATGTCAGTGTTTTATGGTGATACTGCGGTCAGCCACGGCACATGCTGGCAGCAGTGGGGCATTGAAGGCGTGTGTGACAGAGTGCAGCACGGCACTGGAGTCCGGTTCATAAAATACCAGTGTCTGGCTGGGCCAGTCGAGGAGCAGGCCTATACTCCTGGGTCTCTTCACTATCTGGAGAGGCACGTTCTTCGCTGCGTGGCAGAAGGAAAAGTCACCATCGTAGTGAGACAATACCCAGGACTGACTGTTGTAGCCCAACCGCGCATCGTTTCCGTTGCCTTTCCGCGCCACGCTAGCGTAGCACACCCCTACTTTGAAGGCCCCGCTCTGGCCCACGTCTATCACCCAGTTATGGGTGCCAGATGACATGGATAATGAACCCAATGCATTGGGCCAGCAGTCGAAGCGTGCTGGGTCGTAGAGTGGAGACTGGCGGGATTTTTTGGCTAGGAAGGTCAGAGTGCAAAGGTCGTCGGAGAGGGACAGCAGGGGGCTGATTGTGCGCTCATCAAACTTTAAATTGGCTGAACCATATGCTGAAGGAAGAAGAAAGAAGATAGATTAGATGTTATAAGTCATAATGTCCTGACAGGAAGCCATTGCATGTTTTGAAACATCTTGACGAGTCTTATGTCTGGAGAAGTTCTTTTCTAATGTAAGTTCGTGCCAAAATGGCTGAGCATTAGACTGAATCTCTAAAGGTCCCCAGTTTGATCCCAGGCTCCGGCCAAATGGGATAGAGTGCCGTATATAAACCCTGAATTTCAATTCAGGTCAGCAGAGTGGCTTAGTGGTTAGTGAGTTTGTCCCCAATTGGTAGAACCTGGGTTCAGTCCCCATGTGGCAATACCCAACAAAACATCGTCGAGCAAGACACTCAAGCACTACCTGCTGCATGGGTACCACTCTAGCTGACTGACCCTGTGCCCAACCAGAGGGTTGTGGAGTTAATAGAGATTTAAAAGTGTGTGTGTGTGTATATATATATATATATATTCATCTCAAAGGAGACCTTGCTGTCCTAACTATTATCATCATCGTATTGAACAAAAATGTATGTTTCATTGAGACATGAGTCTTTTATCTACAGTATATATGAAAAACCGACTATAGAGAGTACCATGATGATTTAAATTTGAAACAAAGCCCACTAACCAGTAGGTCCCAGCAGTATGGCACTAGCCCACAGGCCTCTGAGCAGCTTGCTGTCACTGCAGCCAGGGTTCAGGTTGAGCTGGTCTGTGTCACATGGCTCCCCAAGCCCTTCTGCCTTCTCCACCCTGACACACACACACACACACACACACACACGGAAGTGAAGACAGATACATTCTGAATGTCCTAACTATGTGACTAAACAAAACAGTTTGTGTTGTTCAAAAGCATTTAATATTGATGAAAGATTACCTTTCAGCGATCTCCTCGACAGCAGTCTGAAAGACAGATTCAAATGATGACTACCTTGGGCATCGAAGGAGTCTGTTACCCTGACCACGCTATTTAAGCACAATTCCCAGTATTCTTCGCCAAATATACTTCCCACAACAACCCCCACTGATTTCTTAACTTTGCCTTTCCTCCCCTCCTGCTTGACCCCCAATATCACTATTTCTCCCTGTCTCACCGCCAGCTGTGCGTCCGGCGTGTGCGTGAGAGTGTGCACCAGCTGGGAGCGTGTTTGTGAGAGACTGGTCAAGGCCTGGCTCCAGTGGGCTCTCTGGGTAAGAAGACACTCCTCCACCCTCTCCTCCTCTCTCTGCACCTCCTCCAAAAGACGCTGCTCCTCTTCCTCGAGGGCTTCGCGCACCGCGCTCAACTGCGCTAGCACCTTCTCCCTGGCCCTGCTTGCCTCCGTCTGCATGGATAGAGACAGGAGAGCGGAGTGAGAGCAGAGAGAAGACACGTCAGTAGGTGCACAGAGCAGCAGTAGATGTCGAGAAGATACAGAACTATTTTCAATTCTTTACTGAGCTAACATATTCATGTTGTATATTTCTATATATATTTACGTTGCAGGCATATTGACTGATAGCATCTGAAGGTTTAAAAAAAATGTATCTGAATTTTTAAAATGTATCTGACTTTAAAATGTATCTGACATAATAGAAAATTAGTTTTCTTTGTCATGTTGCAAGAAGGTGAATTTGGTCAAAGTAAAATGCACCCCTGTCCCATACTTTCCTGTTAGACATGCTGCAATGCTTTTCATGTGACACTGCTTTTGTTAATGGATACTTTATTACTGAGCGTACCAAAGTACAGCAGTAGTTCAAAGTAGTTCTTTGTTTCTCTTATTTGGCTCATGCCTTTGCAATTATGGAGTGCCTCGTTTTAAGAATTTTGTTCTTTCAGATAAAAAGATCAACCACCGATTTTTATAATAATCACAGTGCAAGACTGTTGTGAAAAAGACAATTGATTATGGTGGTTAGGAAGATTTGGGGATTTGTCCTACGGGATCATCAGTGTGTGGCTTAGTCAGAGATGGGCAACAATACATCAAAATGTATCTTGTTACAAAATACAAATACCCCCAAAACAAATGTATCAAAATAAACTACAAAATACCAGTGCCAAAAATGTATTTAATCAAAATACATGTATTTTGTATTTTCAAAACACAGAAAATACACTTGCAAGAGCGGCACGCAACACTAAAATCCACAAACATTACTTTTTTGTTCTTTGTTTTGTTCTTGGACATCTCTAGCTGCAAATGAATGGCAAGACAACCTATAGTGATGTGAAACTAATAGAATCTGCTCCACATTCTTGAACATTTGGACTAAACTAAACTAAATTCTAGCTGTTGACAAAATTCTACCTGTTGTAGACCGGTAGGTAAACATATCTTGAGTTGCAGACCAGTTTGCAACTCAATGTTATGTTTTCCAAAATATAAGCAAAACCTAAACAGAATCTAGATAGGTCTGTGACTGTGTAAATACTTCATTACTGTTTTATTTGCCTTTCAGTACAACCAATTGACAAATTCTTGGCGGGGAGGTGAACTGGGTACATTTTGACATCAACTAAATAATATGGCTAAAAAACTACGTATTTAGGGGAAATGTTAAGTTAATTGTGATTTACTTTTTTACCTAATGTATTTTGTGTATTTTGAAAATACAAAAATACAGTTCCGTTACAAATTACATGGACATTTTTTCAGGCTTGTCAAATACAAATGATAAAATAAAGTAATTCAAATACGTATTTACGTAACAGAAATACTCGGAATCAGGGGTAATTCTCACCTGCAGCAGTCGCTCTTTGGTCGTTAGGGTGTGACTGATAAAGCGTTCAATCCTCAGGGCCTGCAGCTGCATTTTCTCACACACATCCACCAGATTATTCTGTAGCGGAGATACGCATGTTCTGTGATTCATAACTGAGCGCATCATCCCACTTCTATATCAACCTCCTCGTCTCGTTGTTTGAATCCACTCAGTTACAGGACTTGAAATTCCTGTTTCTTTACATACCATGTAGATGAGGAATTATCAATGAAACCCGTGTGATACTGGTAATATGTGGCACACCTAAGAAGTTATTAGATATATAAGAAGTTTTTTTTCAATAACCTACTCCAATACAACTATGCTAGGCTGCTTAGTCTATTTTTCACCCCTGCAGGACGTCTATTGCAAGGGTAACAAGTATTTACCTTGTAGGCCCACGTACATCTTTACAATGTCAACCACTAACACGCACAACTCAGTCACGTCTGTAACTACGGTAAACAATTACAACCTGTAATAGGCGCACATAACTAACGTACAGTAGCATGATTTGAGATTTAAACAATTCACTCACCCTGACCAGGGTTACTCTGGTGGCCAGTGGCGTCACGGCGTGTCCACAGCAAGAGCCCACGATGGCGCAATGAGAGCAGATAAGTTTCTGGTCAGAAGTGCAAAACCAATCCAGTTCCGAGTTATGCTCAACGCAGAATTCGGATTCACTTGAGAATATTCCCGATTCCGTGTCGGAGGTGCTGGCCGCTGATGTGGCCCTAACCGCGGCGTTAGACCCGGTGGGGGTGGCTTCAGACTGCGCTCCGTTCTGTTGCAAATTCCCGTTCAAAACGGAAAAAATGGGTTCTTCAAACTCCATATTTCTCTTTTTCAGATTGTTTGTAATCCATTGTCCATTGTCCGGGTCATCCGATACGCACGTAAAATCACATGATTCTAGCCCTGAGTTCATGGCACCAAATAGGGAAGTACAGCCTCCTACAATAAAACGCAACAGGTGTATGAGAAACCGCAGCGCACCTACGGCCCTATAACACAGGTGTAACAGGTAGGCCACAGTTAGCTATGAACACGGAAGTAACACGGACACCAGAGGTCAGGGCTGAAAAGCAAGTTAAGCAGCTGCGACAAGGGTAGTTTCAATGACAAATGTATTATGCCTTACAGTTGTTTGGTATGGGCGTAGGACTACACTTGTCAACTTGTCCTTTGAAGTTGTATACTCAATCATGCGTTCCGTTCAATCACCTACAGTAGAGCAGTAAAGTGTTTACACCATGGTATTTGAAGTAAACATTAAGTCTGAAGTATGACATTTCAAATGTGTTTGTGAATATGCTTTACATACACAATGATATGGAAGTGAACAAGCATTACATCTTAAAGGGCTAGTGGTACAGCTGATCCTGCTGGCTTGAACATGTTTTGACTCACATTGTTTAAGATAAAGTACAAGTTAATAATTGTATACAAGTTTACAGTACTGTTAAGTCTTTACATTTTACATTTAAAATGCCATTAGGCCTACAGCATAATCTAGCCTTACGCTTGATCTTACCTTTTGTGTTAACGCTGAAGGTTTAAAAACATTGAGCTTGTGTTTTTGATCATATCATCATTTTCTAATTTGCCTTTCCCTGCACCTCCAAACAACAAACTTTCTCTTTGCATCTTAATCTCCACTATTACTACAAAATATACTGATGCCTTCAGTTTATCTGCAAGTGACTTTGCTCTTCATCAGTACTGATATAATGAATGTTGATTCACTGAATAATTTCAACAATATATGCCTGCCTATGTTAGATTATCCTTAGCCCCTGTTAAAACCAGAAGAAAGCATTCCTGGCCTCACCATTCACACGTGTGTTGTGAAGCTGGAATAGAAAAGATGAATAAGTAAAAGAAGAGCATAGCCTAGAATTATTTTTAATAATGACATGAAAAATCTAATGACAGCTTACAACCAACTAGGCTTGTGACAATCATGTCTATTGTTGGACCTCTATGTGTTAAGAGCTCCCTGTCCTTTGCCTCTTCTTTCTGGATATGACATTTAGGCCCTATTAATTTCTCACTATGTATGTTCTCAGGGTGATTGTTAGTTGTCAGAATATCCACTTTCATTTTTGTTGCAGATGACACACAGTTTCACCTGCCTATCAGGTTGAACAACAATGTCTGTTTAGAAAGTCTGTCTTGCCAACATCAAATTAAGATTTAATCTGAAGTTCGTGACTGAATCTAATTTTTTGAAGCCTTGCAGTTGCAGGGGCCAAATTGCAGGTGACGTAGATATTCTGTCTACAAACTGAAAATGTACAGCTCAGATCCTTTGCATCATCTTTGACCACAAACTGAAGTTTTCCACTTATGCTTTCTGAAGAACTAAGAATCATAACTAATATAAAATCTTTTATTACACCTACAGATTCCCTGTGTTTTGTAGACAAATTTGCATTTGTGTATACGTTTTCAAAGCTGGGCCTTGAAAAAAACAAAAAAACAAGCTTGTCTTTGCAACAGCGATACCACTAGGAAACTCAAGGGGTCACCAAAATCAATATCTCACAATCTTGTTTGTAGTTGCTTTAAACAAACCTGATGGAAAAGATGCAGCCAGGTATAAACTGACCTGATCGTTCCTCCTTCTCACAACATTGCACACAGAGATACACAGAGACCCGCAACTGTGCCTTATTTAAAAGTAGGCCGGGGCAGACAGGATGATCTAAAAGGAAAGAGAATTTTTGAGGTGGATAGGAGTAAATTCATAATAGTCAGACCTAGAATAGCACAGCTAATATCTATATACCAGAATTGTACAATGACTTAATGTTATTTTGGCCATCATCATCATTAATGTGGGAAATTGAATGAGCCTATAGGTACACTATACTCACTATTTTACTGATTAGATCCCCCCTTTCTGTGTGAAGATGAGCTAATTAATGAAATCAACAAGTTGCTCTTGGGCCACGATGGCACATGGTTGAGAATCACTTCACTACGCTAAAATTCAGTGGTAATGGTCAAGAGTCATATAGACAAAACTGTCTGGGTTAAGATCAGATATTCCTACTTGATATTCCAGATATTTCTACTTTCTACAAAGAACAAAACAAACCTCTAGACCTCCAACAACAAAGAAACATTTCCCATGACCTGGAAATACACTGAGGAGAGCCAGCTCAGACTAAATCAGCATGAGAGACCTTATGAGGCCACCATCCAAATCCAGTCAATCAGACAAGTGAACATGAATTCAGTAAGTAAAAATAAATAAATAATAATAATAATAATAATAATAAACTTTATTTGTATAGCACCTTTCATACAAGGATTGTAGCTCAAAGCGCTTCACAACAGTGGAGTTTACATACAACATGATAGTAAAAGCAGAAACAAAACAGAAAGGGACACGCAGTAAAAAATGTTACACAACATCAATAAAAA
>OMKK01041918.1:2178-23980 GCA_900302305.1 Polymixia japonica | reverse complement strand
CGACTACTCAAAGCACTTTGCAATTCATGCCTCTCATTCACCCATTCACACACATATTCACACACACACACATTCATACACACACACTCACACACACACACACACACACACACACACACACACACACACACACACACACACACACACACATTCATCGCCCCAAAATACTAATGGCCATTTGACATCTTGCATTTTACCATCCTGCTAATTTCCAACGTTCTGGACTATTTCTGTTACAGTGTGTATGTATTCTGTTGTAGGTATTTCTTTCTCCTGCAAGCACCCTGGCAGATCTTAATTACAAATGAGAAATGGGTTCTTACAATGAATTGACTCTATGATAGATGGGGCTCTTTAGTCACCATGCAGTACTTGGTTAAAGGCCCAATTCAGACCTTGAATTAAAGGAATAGTTCACCCAAAAATACTCCAAAACTGGTTGTGCAGCATGATTTATAGTGCAATCATTTGGTTTCATAACACTGGGATTATGCTACACAAGCAGTTTGTCATTTTATTCTCATGTTTTGTACTTTTTGGAACTGAAAAGAGTCACTGTTCACTTCAGATGTTTGGAAGAAGGTTGAGATGGAACTTCACTCATACTTCATAAAATACTACGTACAAACTTCACCGGAGCATCGACATCGACTGACATGGGGGTGAGTAGATAATGATCATTTTAATTTTTGGGTGAACTCTTCCTTTAAATGCCTCGTGCCAGACCACCGACATTATTACTATAATATTTTTGACATAAAGAACGTCTTATACGCAAAAATGCAGACTATCCTAAATCATTTTGAAAAGTATAATTTATTATATTATACTTTTATTCAATTAATGTCCCAAGGGTAATTTGGGATTGATATTTGTGCACAGTCATCTAAGACAAAATGAAAGTGTCCAGCCTAAAATCCTGTGTGTGTACGAGGATCAACTAGGCCAGTTCTGAAGAGGACCAGGAGGATCAACTAGGCCAGTTCTGAAGAGGACCAGGAGGATCAACTAGGCCAGTTCTGAAGAGGACCAGGAGGATCAACTAGGCCAGTTCTGAAGAGGACCAGGAGGATCAACTAGGCCAGTTCTGAAGAGGACCAGGAGGATCAACTAGGCCAGTTCTGACCAGGACCAGGAGGATCAACTAGGCCAGTTCTGAAGAGGACCAGCTCAAACATACATAATATCTCAATCTGCAGGAGACCTGGCGTTTTACACTGCCTGATATAAACCCTTTCTATTAATCACAAGATATCAGGTTGTCCTCACCCACATCACTTCTTGCCTAGACTACATATAGAACTATTTGGTTTTGTTTTATTACAGTATTTTTATTCATCAGAGATGACCTAACTTTTATAAACATAAGGGATTAAGCGAGTATATACACACTGGCTGGATATGAAATAAAATGAAATGACATTTTCTTCAACACCTCTGCCCTTAACATTTATCCTGGTATTTTGATTGGAATGCATTTCTAAGTATTTGTATCCATGTATATTTTATAGACGTCACATGTATTTCATGATTTGGTTTTTGTCTGGCTGTACATCTAATATCTGGGTGAGATATATAAAACAGATGACTTTGACCTTGACCTTGAGGGAGGTAGGTAATATTGTGACAACATTGTCTCATTTCCCTGCTATGCCCCGGGGGGCGTGATCACTCAATTGTTTCATTCAAACATGCGTCACTGAAATTGTTACCCACCTTCCGCTGTATGTTATACTACCTCATGCATTTCTGTATGTGTAATCCCTTCTTCAGTTTGTTAAATCTCTACACTACTTACAGACACAAGGATAATTGTTTCAAAGGGTAAACTGTGACTAAGTAAATGAATGTTGTTTCTGCTGTTTTAGACACAGTAGAGCGAGACAGGAATGAAAGAAAGAAGAAAATAAATCACATGTGACAAAGGTTGCAAGATGGATTCCGACCTCACAATGTTACAAAGACATGTTGTGTTTTCACCCGCTGGGCAGCAGAACGCCCTGAGTACTAATCTGTAGTCAAATTAAGCTCTTCTATTTGTTGTTAAACCAATTTCGCTACGAAGCCTATTTAGAAAAATCTGTGTGATTCATGAACAAAAATAACCTGCTGCCATTTCATTTAGTCCCCTGTGAAGCCGACCACTGCAACAGAAAGGTTTCCTCTCGTTTACATTGCATTGTACGCAGATTACCATAGTTTCTGAGCTGAAGGTGGCTTCCTTTCTTTCAAAGACCAGTGGGAGATTATAAATATGACAAGAAGAGATTAGGGGATTATGGTTCATAGTTGACAAAACAATCCTCAAATGTTAGCATCTGTCAATGTGTCAAGGAAGTGGATGAAATTTGTTTGAAGACAGCTTCCAAACAGCAGGCTACCAGTCAAAGTGTGGTGGGTCAGGAATCAGAATATTCTGCTGGTAGCTTTTCTTTAGACCGTTAGGAACACAGTGTCAGGCAGGAGCTGTCGTTCAGTAACGGTGTCCAGTGTCAAGATACCCCCGTATGCACCCTGAAGGACAGTTCATGTTATAAATGACACCTAAACAGACTTTATATCTTGACATAATAGTCACTTAACAGTCTCCTCAAATTATATGCCTTCAATTCCTGTCTTTCTCTTCACTAAAGAAATTGCTGCCAAAAATGCTAAATTGGGAACAGCGGATCCTCTGTTCACAAAGATCATTACTGAAATATATTGTAAGATACAGTGAAAATATATTATTATTTGGATGACAAAAGATAAAATGTCACCACTAAGAAACTCCTTTGACAAATGATCTGCTATCAGGATGCATTGATGCAAACTGATGCAGTTTCATACCTAAATATGGTCTGTGACCCGCGGCTCTGTGACCTCTGGCAGAGCGGCAGGTGTTTGAGGTCACATGCAGAGGAACCAGGCTTTGAATGCAGGATGTTACATCATTGACTATCCTTCTCTGAGACCCAGTAAACCTGAATATCCTTTGGTTGGTGGGACTTCAGTATTATCATGAGGGTCGCAAATGAACAAATTCAAATAGAGCATTGCTCTGATTTAAAATCTCATTTTCAAAACAGACATATATCACGGTTTTCTTCTAAAATAACAAAGCTATCCTTGAAGACAGATGATGGCATTCTTCCACAGTCATTACAATATTCAATCAAAATTCATTTTATAATGATATGTTAAAACACAAATCCTGTGGCTTTAAAATGTAATGGGAAATACTAAGGAGACAGCACAGTAATTGTTACACAGCTTAAGAATGGAAATATAGCGATAGTGAGATAAACAAAGCTTTTAGAGACACAGAAACCCATTATCAGCACAGAGCTATCACAATATTCTTTTGTTCAGATGCTGTTTATTCGCTCTAGGTGCACAAACACTGATTTGGTGAAACTGCCTCATCATTCCTCATCAATGAACACCTCAGCTGAAAGCCTTGGTCAATGTCACTGAATTCAGTAAAACTTTATTTGTAGTTTAGCACTTCAGCTGTGATGATCTGAGTTGTAACTCATGTACTGCAGTTTGCCAAGGTTGCACTATATCTGGTGTGGAATGACAAATAGCCGGTTCGTCTCAGACTCACCTCTCCAGGGGTGACTGCTCCCTGCTTCTAGCAAGCAGGGACTTTGTTTTAAATTAAGATGATACAGAATATGGGGTTCTTTGTGGAAAAACCACAGAGCGCTCATACTGTATGTACGTGACACAAGACAGAGCTTCTTGTATTGAACTGGAAGTGCTCAATAAGGAACTTTAAAGTTTAGAAACTGCGGCACCTTGCGATGTCATAACACAACAGTGGACGCTCAATAAAAGATGCATGCTTCTGTCTGGTTGGTTAACAAGCGGAGGGTCTTCACACCCCGGGGATATAAAAAAAGTAAATGATTGAAAACGCGATTACACAACGTGACTGAGCAAACAAACATCAGATAATCACAGCTGCTGTGAAGACACAACTGTCAACAAGGTTCATCAATTATTGCTGATGTGAGGTTCAGCAGAACATAACAATTATCAGGGTGATTCTTGGTGTCTCATAATTGGTAACGGTATGATCTTCAATGTTCGTGTTTTAACCATTCTATTTATTACTGCAAATACACCATGACAAACCTCTTTATATCTCTCTTACTTGATGTTATAATAGCTATTGGCAATATGCTGTAATCATTATGGTGCTCTGTAGTGGTTATCCTCAATGGTTGTTATCCTCAATGGTTGGTCATTGATCTCAGTGATAGTATTATTATCTGAGACATGGAAACTGGAACATTTGCATTTCATCCTACACACTGCTTTTCTATCAATTAATGAGGGATTATAGGATAGGAATGAATTAACACTGCAGTGCATGCACACACACACACATAGAAATGCACAAACAGACACACATGCATGGACACACACACATATAGGGATGCTGCAGTAACAGCTGAACATGACAGCGGTTCAGCGCTGGATCTCATGTCATGAATAATATTCACACCAAGAATGCAGCCTTGTTAGCAGGAAACGCCTGGAGAGTCTCGCTACTGGTTTTTCCATAAGTTACCACCAGCAGAGATGCTAATGTTTACAGAATTAAACCTCTTCACTGCAGTGCTTTTTTAAAAACCAATTTTGTTGCAGAATTAAATGATCTGTAATGCTCAGATACAGATCAACAAAAGCTTCCTTTAAATGGTTATACAAAAAAATTAATAAGAAGATACACGTCATCATGGTAGGAAAGGACTATATTAACCCTGAGACCGTAACATTTTGGTGCTGCGGTCATAAGCTACATCATTTGGTAACGGCTATTTATGCCGAACCCTGACTTTTCCCTGGGCATCTAAAATGCTGTTTGGCACATCTTAAAAGTACATGAATAGATAGTAGAGCAATTAAAAACTAGGAGATGAAATCATCCCCGCTCAAATGTTCTGCTCTATTCCCTTGTCAGGAAAACATGGCCTCTCCCCAGTAATCCAGCGTTAATAGGACGAGTTCAACTGGAGTGTCAAGAGCAGCCAAAAGCTGAGGATTTTCAGAGCTGTCTGACGACTACCCAACTCCAAAACCCTCCATAAGCACTGGGATAATGAAGCCTCTATAACAGCCAAAAAGTATAGTAGGAAAACGAACAAAATTAAATAAAAAATAAAATCCTTGCTATGTTATAATTAGCAGTCTGGGTTCATGGGAAGTGTCTCCTCTCTCCTGTGAGAAGCTCTTTGTTAAGGTGCAGTGCTGTAGTGCAATAGAGGGGAATATAATGTAAACTGAAACAACATGTAAGATAAGCTGTTTATGTCTCGGCCTTAAAAACACATTTTTTTGTGAACCTCTATTGATCTCTAAAGGGGAAACTCTCTTTTTAGCTCATCCCCACCACAGGAAGGTCCAAGTGCAGAATCAGCTGCAGAACTGCTTCCCTGGGGTTGGGAGGGATTCAGAATCTTGTCTTAAAGAGACTTCGGCAGGGTGGATGCTTGCTCTCGTCTCAGTTTAACCTCCCGGTTTATGACGGTCTCCTCTCTTTTCCCTGCTGCTACACATCTCTGTGTTCAGGACAATACTGCACTGCCGACTTACCCAACCCACACCTGATTGTCTAATCAGCTCTGCTCGGAGGCCGTCTCTCATCTCCGTTCTGTTGTCAGCAGCTGTGCCTCAAGACGTCCTCGTCCGTCCACACCGAGCACCTCCACACGCACAACGATTCAGGTTCAAAATGAACCAGTGTACAAGCAGCGGGGTACTTTTGATCATTTGCGTATGGGGGGACAGAAGCAGACGACTCACAAAATAAATGAACACTATTTGACCTCAATCTTCTTAACTTTACTCTAGTTAGGAAATACTTGAATGACTTGCAGTGGCTTAATGCAGCGACTGAATAGGCTTAGACCTTTACAGAGCTCACAGACAGCAGGGTGTGATGCTGCACCACTTTCATTAGAGTTTACACAATTATTACACTTTATACAGCGCTGTGTCACTGCCTGTTTAGGCTCAAATCACTGATGTATGTATTCATTTATTCATAAATTTGTTTGATATAAATGATATCTTTGAAATGTGGCGAAATAAAAGTTAAATTCCCCTTAAAATGGAAATACTCAAATAAAGTACAACTTCCTCATAATTGTACATAAGTACAGTACATTAATTACTGTCCAATGTACTTAGTTATTGTCCAGCCCTGCTGCATAGTAAGTACCTACCTCTAGGAATGCAAAACCTCTGAACCTTCCATATAACTAGTGAATAATTTAGGATCTTTCTGGGAAATTCTTTAAAGAAGTTATGAGGTAATTATCAACTCCTCATTTATAAATAGTGCACCTTATTTGGAAAACAAGTCCATGTGGTCCCACATCAGCAGATGTTGCAGCCCGACTGCAGCAGTGTCTCTCCACAGAAAGAGGGCAGCAATTATCATTCTAGGCATCCAGTCTTCCACCACTCAGGTGCCACTACAGTATAGTTAGCAGTAGTTTGGCTTTGGACAATCGATCGCTGTGCTCTTTTATTGATGAGAGGATGATCTAGGGTGTCTATGCTATCTATAGCCTGCCTGGCTGATTGATTTACTTGGATTCTCTCAAAGGCAGTGATCAATGTCTGTCGTTGATGAGACGGAGATTACAGAGGTGTAATAGAGACACAGCCGTTTCCAACCTTCCTCTGAACCTCAGGTAACTTGTAAAAGATAAAACTTGCTTCCTTGTGTATGTGTAAATGTGTGCAGGATCTGTCCTCCAACGACTGGAATGAATTCAGTGTGTCTTCGGCCAGAAAATGATCTGCAACAATGGTTCGTGAACTCATAAAAAGATGGAGACTGTTCTGCCATTTTATAGACGGCCGTTTGCAGGGAAACACTTTTGATGCTTAATTAAAAGAGCAGGATCTAAGTAGCAATGATTCAACCTTGACAGTAAGCTAATGTGCTACGTACCATTTTAGCCTCTCCTCCTCTTTAGACAATAAAACACTGAGGTTGGTTTTCACGCTCTGGCCTGGTTCAGACGATGTAGGCTCCGTGTCGAACCCCCCGACTGCGCGGTGCACGGACAGTCTGGATGACTTCTGGAGTCTTGCTAAGCTCACATGACCTTTCTTACTATTCGAAAGCTAATCCTCTTTTGCACGTCTTCATACCATTGTGCAAATCAGTTTCCAATTAAGAGGATAAAAATAGCAGCAGACGTGTCTACTTTACCTGGAGCATATTAGTCATTCACAGGTTCTCTATCAGGTCCTCAGACAGAAGCTTTTGTCCGTAGCAAAGGAAATACATCACAAATAGAAATAAAATAGTGTTGTGCATTAACACGCAAAAAACAGACAAATGAAAGTGAAATGCAGGAAGCGTCACGTGACCAGGGATGTATCTGACATCCTACAAAACGCTGCAGCACGGATTCACTGGACTGTTCCAGACACTTTTCAGACATTATTCATAATTCAGTTTTTCGCCCTTACAAGGCCCTTGTTTAAACACAGTTCACAGAGCCTTGACGGCAGGGATACCCATAAGAGATGGCATGTCAGGGTGAGGAATAGGCTAACTAATGAGGACTCTCATAATCCTTTAGCTCAGACCTAATGGGGCATTTAAAGGAAGACAATGCATCTTCTGCCACATAACCCCACTCTTCCTTCCACTCTCATTTGTAAGAAATCATGTTACGAGGGAAGTATAATTAGCTAAAGCAATGATGAAGAGCCGCGGAGCTTTTTACTATAAAAATATTGCACTTCAGAGCGAGCTTTAACGCATCTTTATTGTAATACTCAGACATAATTCCACTGTTCAAATACATCATCGCCCTTCAGAATGATGATGGGAAGCGCTACAATTCAGGTTCATATCCTCACCATTTTCCTTCAAATAATTTCTTTATAAAATATATTCATTGACAGGAAATTGTGTGACTTCAATAATATGATCCTGCAGCTATAGTCCTACTATTGGCCTCAACAGGCTAAAATCTGTAATGACATAAAATGGATAAGAATCATCCATTTCATCTATGAATAATCAGAGCAAATCTCTCTTGGTTGTATCTGCATGTACATTATTCCAGAGGTCCTTCTCCCTGGCTAGCGGCCCGGACTGAAGCCATTCATTTTTCACCCTGAGGAGACACAGAGTAACAGAGACCAGAATACCCAAACTTCCAGCCAGTGCCCCCTGCTGTTTGCTTCACAGTACCGCCCTCTGTTTCCCCGTTTCAATAACATAACCTCATCCATGGTAGATCCATGTGTCTGCCCCCTGTGTGTGTATTCAATGAATATTTATGCCGGTGAATAATAACAGAGAAATCTTTGTCAAATCGCTGCTGGCTCTTGTCTCGGCTCCGCTGGCTGTACAGAAGTCTGAGCCTCTTTCCTTTGTCTTGCATAGTATTTTTCGTTAAAGGCTAATCCTGTCATAATAATGCGAAAGTCATTGAAAAATTGTCTAGATGGCGCATTTGCAGACCAAGGTGAGCAGGGTCCTGCTGCAGGGCTTCCATTCAATTGATTTTACGTGTCCTGGGAAAAGTCCTTTGTAATATCTCCCCTGCATACGCAAAACATAGATTATGGAACGGCAGCTGGGATTTAAAAGGCTGCATTATATTTAGATCCATTCACGTTCTTGGACTGCTCCTATACACACAAGTTAATACCAGAAACACATTAGCAAAGCCCGCTGTATCTTCCCATTTAAGGTTTGTAGAAGTCGTACAATGCGTGTCATGACAGAGACATGTGATACAAGGTTAATAGTTCTGTGCAGCGTTCTTTAAAGCGTGACCAACATTACAAGTTATATATTCCTCCTACCTCTTGCTATCTTTCAGAATAATGAGACCAGTGGTATTTCACGTTACTTAAAGGTCAAAGTAGTTTAATTTAGACATTCTCTCTAACTTTGCTAACTTCCAACAGATATTTCCACCCACGTGAATCCCAAATGGATTTACTGCAAATGTACTTTACCTGAGCGGGTATTTGAGCAACCTTTTGGTCTAAATGACTGCTTGTTAACAGGGAGAGATCAGTTCAGCCGGGTCCTGGAACAGGTCTAGTTACGCAGGTTCTTTGAACCCAGTGAGGTCACGGCTATTTGTCCAGAACATTGGCCCCAGAAGGGTGTGTGTTCTGCTTCATCTGCATGTTACTCCACCACAAATCAGCACGACCTTCGGTTAACTGCCTCGTCATCCCACAAGCTGAAGCCTCGTAAAACCTTTCTCTCAGAACATGAATCACTGTAAGTGGAGACATTCATTAATACGCAGTGTTTCTTTCTGTTCTTAGAGCCCAGATGCAAGTTGACCGTCTTTGGTGTTTGTGCAATAGTGCCTTGATTGTAAAATATAAATAAAAATAACACAGTTTTCACCAAGACGCCTCTAGAGATGGCGATTAGGATAGCTCTCATACTGGTCGTGCTTTTGAACACACAACGGGGCAGCACTTCCCTGGCAGTCAGGGTTTCGTGACGGGGCTCAGGGGACAGCATTGTTTAGGGAGTCAGATACAGTCTCTTAAGGCTAATCCACACAAGCACCAGCAGGCGCAGACTGTCTGGCCAGCACATCCCTGCACTCTCATATTACCACAGCCTTGTTTTTCACTGGATCGGAGATGAGGAAACATTGATAATAGCACTTAGGCTAATTTAAAGGAATCCAATATTAGACCCTGGGGGATTCCACGTGTTTTTTTCAAGGTTTTTCTCTCAAACCTAAATGAACCAGAGAGGGAAAGTGAGGATATGGTTGAAGACATTACCGCTCAACTGCTTTAAACCCTCAGCAACCTGGCTACTAATTAAGCTCTTATCAGGAGTCACTCAACATCTGTGGTGAAAGGTGTGTTTGTTTGGATCTAGCAGAATACACTGTTTGGGAACAGGAACAGTGCTTGTTAAAAATGTATGAGGATTTAATGGACTCAGTATGGTCTATGTAGTGATGACATTGCACATTTTCTGCAAAATAAACTTTTGAAGTTAATTAGTGCATGAAAAGACACAATTGGATTCGCAATAAATACGTGGTACTATATATTACTGCACAGAGAGCAAAGAGCCTCAGGCTACGTTTTCTAGGTTTTGAATGATGCAATTAACTGCTTCTTAATTTATGTGTATCTCATGTCTTGAAAAACCATCCAGGTGAATTATAGCCACTAGCCAGGAATAACTAGCTTAGCTGAGATCACGCCTTGTGGATCGTTGGTTGATGAATATAATGAAACGTTTAGAAATATGTCGAGAACAGATACATGTTTCTGTCAACATTAGATTTATTTGGTTGACCTCAAATTAATTTAATCTAATATGCATAATTTAATATAATTTAAAAGACAATTTAACACACAGCCTGTGATGAATTACAATGAAATAAAAATTTAATTTTATCTCCTCATAGTTTGAGATTCACTAGTTTTCATGGTATCAAGCTGCTGAGTTACAAGTAATATGGGAATCTGAATCTCTCCCTCAACAATATAGATCTTCCCTCGCAGTCCCAGGAGGTAGCAGCATCTATATCAGGGGTAATAACCTTGAACATATCTGGTGCTTTATTAATGCAGCTCAGTCAGGACCAGCTACTGGTTACCTGCAGCGGGGACTTTAAAGGCAGATGTACCTTTAAAAAAAGAGCTGGGAGAGAATTTCCACCTTTATATTTTGTCAAATGTCAGGCAAATCTCCAAGCTTTTCATCTTGTATTTCAGTCTTGTGAAAAGAGTGAGTTTTATTTTTATTTGACATAACTACAAACACAAGCAAGTCACAGTCCAGACTTCTGGACTTTACATACAGCAAACCATAGTTCTGCACTATAAGTGGTTTTGCTGTGTCATCCATCCTAGACATGACCAATTTTCCTTTCCAGTGGGCTCATGACAGAGTGGAAGACATGTAACCTTGTGGGTTTATCAGAAGAACACAGGGGCTGATCAGGTGTGTCAGTCAGACAGCAGTGTGAAGGGCCGTAGCTGTTGCCCTTTATTACAGATAACTTGAAATAAAGCAGCACTGAAATTGTGTCAGCGTTGACCTTCACCTTGACCAGGAAAGTACACAGATATGATGAACTCTTTCAGGAGGAGACTCTCAGCGGATGTGTTGGAGCACAGCGATGTCGCAGGTGGAGTATTTTCCACTTTACGGAGAAGATGTGAACGCTCTGCCGGCAATATGGAAGCTGGAATTGCTGCCTTTTTCCTGCGATGATGGTGGTGATGATGAGGAAGGTGTGTGGGGAGAGGAGGGGCTGGAGGAGCTGTAAATATAGGAGGGATATGAGGTTGTAGAATATAGATGAGGTTGGGAAGGTTTTTGGGATCTCTCTGTAATGATAGCTTGTCAGCATTTCTATGTGTTGCTAAAAAGAAAGAGCACTTGTGTGAAGCTCTGGTTCTTGGTCTGACTGGAAGACAGAGAGAAGCAGTAGACCAGACCTGAGGCCAGAGGAAGAGCCAGGGAAAATTAACCTGCGTGAGTCCAGTCCTCATTACTGCATCAACTGGCAGAGGGTCACCATCTGGCAGAGATCTATCGCACAATTACCTGAGGCTCTATAGTGACAGTCTGCAAAATGAAGGACCACAGATGGGATCATACAATAGCAGCTGAATTCTATAACCAGGAAGAAGAAAATACAGATCTACTGTAGCCCAGAATTATACTGCAAACCTGCAGCACTACAGCAAGTGCCTGTTTCACTAAGGATTTGGAACTCAACTATTGTTTATTTTGAAGGGGTCAGGGGGCACAAGAAATGTTGTAGCGACCAGACGTGTTGTGTTTAAAATCTGCTTATATTCAGCTCTACTGTTAAACATCCTGCAGCTTCAGGATTCACTTGGTTCTGACTGATACCTCTTAACTTGGAAAATGAAAAGACTGAATAGAAACAGCAGAGGTTCTAACAACGCTCGACATTCAGGGTCACACGTTAATAGAAAGTTGGGTCTGTGAGACTCGGTCTAGAAGACAAAGTTTTCTCAAAAGTAAACCTCTCTGAGGGAACACGACAGTTCTTTATGCCTCACTGGTAAACCAGATTTGCCAAGTATGTCAGCCTGGAAATTTGTGGTCTGAAACCTTATCCTCTGCAATCTGTGTCACTCCAATCCATTTGACAAGTGGCATTTCAGACAGAAGGCTTATTTTTTGGGGGTTTTGCACGATCACAAAAGCATTTCTGTCAGAAGAAAATGGTTTCTGATGAACAGGGCGGGAAAACAATAGAACTGTAGTAACTGACAAGTCTTTATCTACTTCCTGTCAAAATGTTTTGCAACCAAAATATAACATAATGCAACATGTCAATCGAATAATGTTATAAGTGACAAATCTGTGATTAGAAATGTCATGTAGATAAAAGAGTGAAAGACAAAAGTTGATTGCATTTGAGTGCAGTAACATTTCTGACTATTTTCTACTTTCAATCTAGAAAGTTGATGCATTGGTTCATGATTGGTCAAGATTCTGGGAGGTTGTAAGATTATTCAAGCAATGTTCATTGTTATTTATGATTAGAAATATATTAATATATCTTTATATTGTTGTGAATAATGTTTTAGCCCATATAATTTTGAATGTTTGCAATGTTTGCTCCAATAATCAATCAAGTTAAAATGACTAGTGGAGTACGTTAATACCTTTCTCTCTCTTTAGATGTGTCATCTTTATCCAATTTAACGGTGAATTTCCAGCTTGGAAGAGTTAGCAGTTGTGTATGCTTGCAAGGACAGCGTGTATTGCAGGACTGGAGGAGATCTGTTGCTATGACCTTGCTCATGGACTCTGGGGTTTCTGCAGGAGCAGTGGCCTTATGTCTTCACAAGGAAAGCGCTTCCATACTGTGAGTAACTAACATCCAGAAGGAGGTTTCTGCAGCCTTCAGGAGCTCCAAGGTAAGCATGCAAACTAAAAGCATGCTTGCTTGAATAAGAGAGTGCGCACTAAAATGAACACTAAAATTGATACTCTAAAACATATAAATAGTCCAAAGAATCCTTCAGCCTTTCATTTGTTTCTACCGCAGAGAGAATCATACTTTACCTGGATGAGCATCTTTTCTGAAATGTGTCTTTTGCCAGTGTTTCCATGCAGATCAGTGTATTATAGTTTAATTGTGTTAATTGAGTACATGAACAGTGTACACATCACCAGGCTGTGGTCCAGAGGGTTACAGAGGTTTGGAGACTCAGGACCACCTGTGTTGTTTCATATACAGTATATTCTGCTGGATAAAACATGACATGATGGTCATTAATCAAAAATGTACAAACCACAATTGATGATGTCCATGAAAACTTGAGATATATTCAGATATTAGAATATATATGTTTTCCCTTTATGACAGAAATGTTTTTTTCAAATAGTAGATATCTCATTTTAGAATGAAACTCTACATTTCATGGAAAATTCAGTTTGATCACCTTTCCTTCCAAACGACAGGACAGAAGGTTGTGAGATGCGAGCGTCAGCAGTGAGTTCCTGGAGGCTTCAGCTCCCTGGTGGCCCGTCGCTCGCTGCTTTGATGTGGATAGAGGAAGCAGGCTCAGGTCCCTGCTAGTTTCACATATTTGTAAAGTACAATCTATCTGAGGCTTGAACGTGGAAAAGACTGAGACATTTATTCCGCTGTCATTGGTTTTATAACATGACTACAGTTAGAATAATGGATGAGTTTCTAATACATTTTGATTTCTGAGAATAAAACTCTTAAGCCATGATACTGTTATTCTGTGGTTAAGCCAATTCAGAATGTGCAATACAATACAATTTAAATCTATTTTAATCAGTTTCATGACTATAGAGATGAAGTAATGGATAGAGATCACTGTGGAGGCAAAAGGCAAATGGGCCATATGAATAAAATATCTTCCAATCTTTCATTATAAGTGCTGATTTGTGAAATATTTTACAGGAAAAATTCCCAGGAACATTTTTATTTGTCACATGACCAAACATCACAAATATTCTTCAGGAATAAGAGCCATTACACATACAGTGTTTTTTTGTCTTTCTTGCTATTTAAAGTCATACAGGTTAAAGTGGACTGTATTCTCTGACATACAGTAACAGAGAAGGGTCCCAGCGTCCCAGTGCCTGGGAGTTGAAGTAGCACTGCCTTCTGTGGAAACACTGGTGCATGAAAAGCTTTCTCCCCAGGCTGTGCAAGAATGTCAGAGAGGACGAGTGTGTTCTGTCTGGCCACACAGTACCACAGGAGACGTATCTTCTTCTTCCTGGGAGTTGGGTCACCGTGCGGAACAAACTCGCAGCCAGAACCTCCTGAGCATTACTGCAAGCAGGACAGCCACAGCAAGACTGGCAGGGCGTCTGATCAACAGCAGATTTGATTGCGCTGAGTGATTTCTCAGCACCTCTTTAACGCGGGGGGAGGGAGACGATGCAGACTAAACTTTAGACGATGGTGGAGAGGGAGCCGCCGGCCCCGAGCAGAGGCAGAACTCTGTGTGATTGGCACGGCTTGTACAAGTTACGGACACAAGGGAGGCAGCTGAGGCTTTTCTCTTGACCGGCAGAATCAAGGTTCTGAGCTGCACCCCCGGTGCATTTGAATTGGATTAGTCCACCTTTGCTGCTTTTTTCTCTCTGAGAAGTTGAGTTTGTGAGGTGGGAGTTGAACGGCAGAGTATTCGCAGGCGATATATTATTCCATAAATGATGCACTGTTTAGCCGCTTTAGGGACAAGATAATTTATATTCCATGTTTCCCTTTTGTTGGGCTGTTTCCCTGTAAAAGGGACAAAGCTCAGTGGAGTTTGTCTGTGAAATAGATATCAGGTCTTGGATTGCTGGTCCCCTGAGGGCAGCGCTCTATACAAGACCTAAATACCCACTATCAGGGTCATGTTGATGATTAATGAACACAGTGTTTCCTCAGTAACTGACACAATGTTGCTATTCGTCAACTGTAAACTTTGTCTGATTGCACATAAAAATGAAAGACTTCACACGCAAAGACGTTTTCTCAGCTCATACACAGTTTATATTCCGACATGCCTCCATACGGGTTAAAACAGGGTTATTGGTTTGTCTTTTGATTTATCTGATGATAGATCTATTTTTTCTTGCCAAGATTTGAATCAACTGTTTCACTTCCAGGCACCAAGTGTGAACAAGGGATACAGTTTTTATGTGAGGAGGCTTAGGGCAAATTTTACTCATGATTGGCATTCACAATCTTCTCGTCATGGGACTATAGACCCTGCAGGCTTTGAGGCTCCAACATCCCTTCATCCATGACCTGTCCTAAGTACTATCCTGCCCCCTTTCACCTCAACCCAGCAGCCAAGGACCACAAGCTTCCCGGTCCAGCCAGAGAAAGTATCAGTCAACTTGATGTGAATCTTCTGATGTGGTCAGTGAGCTTCCCTGTAGTAGAGATGTGCTTGCTAGAGAAAATAAGCCAAGCTTCCTTCCTTCCAAAACTAGATACACTCTTAAAAGAAGTTGCTTCTCCTACTAAACAAGACGACAGTAGGTCAAAACGTAATATATTGCTGGACCGCGTATCGACTGTAAACGCCCCCTGAGGACGTAATAGAAAACTGTTTGCGCCAATTCATTTTGAAAGAGTAACGGCCATTGGGGAAACTCCAACACTTGGCCGACCAACGGTGTAACTCCGTCACTCAGTCAGTGAGTCAGTCAGTGAGTCAGTCAGTTTGTGTTTACAGGGCTGCCCTAGCCCTGTGGTCCAGCCAAAAAGCTAGCAGACATGAAAGTCAAATCCACTCTGGAAAAAATGATTAGGTGTCATAAAAAGGAATGCTGTTGTATTTCCAACATTATGTTATTAGGTCCTATAGACAGGTTGCTTTGTATTCCTGGAAAGTCTCTGCAAAATAGATAAAGACGGAGACTGTGACAGAGTCTAGGAAGATTGTCTTGGGATCCAGGTGTGTTTTATGATTTGAATTGGTGTCGAAGTTATGAGAAGATAAAGTGGCCCATAAACACGTCTTACTGCCACCATACTTTATATTGTTGCCAGCAAAATGATCTTCCCATTGAGCCACTGAAAGTGAGAAAGTCGTGTAAATTTGCGTTGATAAACGACCAATAAGCAGTAATCGACCGGGACCTGGGGCAAGAGGACAAAACATCTCGCCCAAACGAAGAAGAAGAGCAGTAATGTTGCAGTTGGTTTTTTGCTCATATAATTGCCTGGACTACATGCAGCTAATTGATTCAACCTTTTAAAGTATATCTGCATCTTCCAGTTTAACTACAAGCCACATATTAGTAGTGATTAGTTTTCCATTTTTAATGTCTATGGCAGCGATAACTAAACCTTAACTTTCTGTATAATTAGTCCTGGTTGTTGGTCTTATGTTGGTATTAGAGTTAATGATGTCACTGTCCATTACCTTCCATTGTCTGCAACAGTCAATCAGTTCATAGAAGCAGCATCAGAATTTAGAATCTGAATTATTATATATGAGTACAGTAAAATCAGTAGTGCGGCTCTGAAATAACCTGGATCTAATTTTTCACAGGTAGAAACACCACGTTCTACAATGACCACATTTTATTTCAAGGGTTTTGTAGATAATTGCTGAAAGAGCTCCCAGTTATGCCTGACTGCTACGCTGATGGCTCCATTAACGCCAGCGGGCCCATTTAACCCAGTTATCCCAGTTACCACTCAAACAGAGAATGAATGCTGCACTTGAATGTACATGAGGGCCACACATCACATTTTAGGGCTCGGTGAGATTAATGGCATCGGTCATAATGTAGTAATAACTACTGCTGTCTCAAGGAGGGCCTCATCTAGAACTTCCAATATGTGACCCACCTTTCATGGTTCTCCTGCCTCTTTTCGTTTCAAGGGCGTATTTTACCAGAGAGAAGTACCGCAGTGGCTGCAGCTAATGGACCTTGAATGTGGAATGTTCCAAAAGAGCGGACTCCTCACCGCCGAGCCTGGCAGGCCCTGATTACACAAGTGACAGTCTGGACATCCACAAGAATTACTGGGATTGTTCGACTGGAGTCAGAGGAAGGGGACGACTGGAAGGATAAATCACTTTCTATCCAGTCTATCAGATGGTTCCATAGTGTCTATAGGAATAACAGTTTCTCCTTGAGAACGTTGGATAGTGTCTGGTGGACTAAACCACCTCTGGTCTGTGTGCATCCTTTTCATATGAGATGCAGTTCAGAGCCACTAGTTAAAATACAAAGAGAAAGATTACTTCAGGGTTCCAGCAGCCCACATATATATATATATATATTCTAGAATTGAACATTAGAACCTAGTCGTATTACTGTGCATTGCTAACAGGCAGCTGTGTGTCTTGTTGTTTCTGGCTTTTGAATGACTTCTGCTGGCTAAGAAAAGTTGCAAATGCAAAAATGAAATAAAAATGATTTAAAAAAAACCAAAACCCAACCTCATGAATGTGAAGCTTTTCCATCACAACTCAAACAGCTCTGCATCACTATTTTATTTTATATTAAGCACCTTGAGCTGCAATCCTTGTATGAAAAGCGCTATACAAATCAAGTTTTATTATTATTATTATTATTATTTCATGCCTGCTCACCTTCAATGTCCATTAAATCATGTCTAGCTATTGTTGTGTTGAAATGAAAAGAAGTGTCATGATTCTTTAAACAAACTTGATGTTTGTTAATCAAAACAAGCCTTTAACCTTTATTTTTTTTAAGCCTTTATTTTTCAAATTTGCACAAGAACAATGGGTCAAATCATTTGCTAGAACTTTATAGTTAATACCCAGAATAACACATGACGTTATTTTATTGGTTTTACTTGATCACAGAAACTAGTTTACGTTGCTAAAGGCCCAAAAGTAAGATGAGCCGCGTGTCTGAAGTCTTGCCATCATGAGGCTTGTGAAGCAGGTGATGCGTGATCCTCGGTCTTCATCCCAGCGGTGACAGCAGGGATTACCAAATATCTTTTTATTTATTTTTTATTTTTACGACAAGCAGAATGTCAATCTTTATTCCTCCCAACCTCAAACACGGCCTGTCGAGTCTGACGGCGTCCTCATCCCTTATTATGTCACTGCTTTTATTTACCTGCCACTTCAAAAAGCGATGCATAGTCAACCAGCTTCCTGAGATGAGGTCAAACACACACAGCGCATCGCCACCTAACTTTTTATTACCATAAATGTCAGTAGTTCTCTTCATCCTCCATACTTTTATTGCACTGGCGGAAATGTCAAATGTATTTGCGACAGTCGTAACACTGTGATACCCCCCGGGCCGGGATAGTGCACTGTCAGGCGTAAACAACACTGACTGCTCTACTGGTCCCTATGAAGTCAAACTAACGCATTTTAGGTTCAAGAAATATTCATGATGTACAGATCAGAACTAAACACAGAGCTATTACCTCATCTGTGTCTCAGCATTTCTTTGCTGACTGTAATGGTTTGCTGATCCCATTTACTAACTTTGATCGTTCATTATGGTTATTGAACTCCCACACAGAGGGCATCAAATATGTATACCTTCCCGACTGCGTGGTCCCAGCAGCGCTCCGGAATCACACGTTCACGTATATGAATCCTGCCTGCAGGCGTGTAGCAGCAGCAGCAGTAGCATGGGAACGCTGCTGCTCTTTTCCTGCTCCACTTGCTTTCAGTGCTGCATAAGCTCTTAGCGAGCCAAAGCGACCACTCTTCTTATGCATAATGATAACTCTAAATGCAGAAATTGAATTTGCCCCCTCGCACTTTCTGCAGTTTTGCAGGTTGTCAACACTGTGACAGTTATTTGCATCTTTGACTTGGCCGGCGAAGAAAGAGGCCTATCGAGAGTGACATGCTGGCGAAGGGGGGAGTGCTGACTTACTCGTTCAGAAGTCATTGGCATTCTTCGCTGCAAGGCTCAACGGCGCAGTAGTATAGGATGTCTCTAGAGGGGGCGTTTTTAAAAAGGGCACAGGAGCCACGCTGCCAAGAAGGCTCATTGATGAATAGGTCATTAAGACTGTGAGCTAGGGCTTGTTGCTGGCCGGGTGGCACTCTGGGTAAACCCTGAGTATGAAATCAATACCTGCGGTCCAAGCCAGGTGTGGTGATGCTGCTGGGTGGTAACGTGCTCCAGTATCTGCTGGACAGTCTGCTGGAATATCAACCACAGCTTTTACAGCTATTTTGTAATTTTGCAAACTGAGAATTGTTTGCTCGTATTTTATATGTACCACAAAACAACATATCTCAATTAAAACAAACAAAAACCACGAATGAACAAATGTTTGTCCATAATTGATCTGAAGTGTTTCCGGTGGTGTGGAGCGCCGTGACGACCGAGACGACCCTGACGACCCTGACGACCGTAACAACCGAGACGACCGTAACAACCGTGACGACCGTAACAACCGAGACGACCGTAACAACCGTGACGACCGTAACAACCGTGACAACCGTGACGACCGTAACGACTGTAACAACCGTGACGACCGTAACAACCGTGACGACCGTAACGACTGTAACAACCGTGACGACCGTAACAACCGTGACGACCGTAACAACCGTGACGACCGTAACAACCGTAACGACCGTGACGACCGTAACAACCGTGACGACCGTGACGACCGTAACAACCGTGACGACCGTAACAACCGTGACAACCGTGACGACCGTAACAACCGTGACGACCGTAACGACTGTAACAACCGTGACGACCCTGACGACCGTGACCTCACAGTTCAGAGTTTGATCCCAACAGAAGGAATATTGCGTAGCTGTGTTCAGGTTTTGCCAGCCTTTTCCACGTTTCCTTGATTTGCTGTAAAAGTTGTATTGTTTAAGAGAAGCAGAGGATGATGTGACCTGCAACATAATCACAAGCAGCTGGTAAAGTTGAGAGGTAACATGAATGACTGGGATGAGTGGCACTTAGTAGCTCCCAGAAACAAATTGCTGTCTAAATTACAGACTTGTTATTTTAATCAGCATAAAGTGTTTATGGGTTGTGTGCATAGTTGGAGTGAATCCACTTCCTCTGGAAAATACTTTGCATGCACTTTCACGGTGAACACAATGAAGACTAGGAAAGCGAATCAGTGAATGGTGTTGATGACATATTCATTTCAATGTTCTAAATATCATAAAACCAACCAAAGAAGAATCTCTGCGGGAATGTTATTTTCATGAGAGGGCCCCCGTTTTAATGTCAAGATCGCAATTATGCATGAAAATAATAGCAATTAGGCTGCCGTGATCTCTCGCCTCCGAATATATTCTCATACAGTTTGAGCAGTCAGAATGTTACGATGTAACCTCGTGGCATCATAACATTTAAAGTTGATGGCGTCAGCTCCGCCCTTCCCCCCCGTCCCCCTGGTGACCTGTCCTCCTGCCAGGTCTCTTTTCATCCCAAGATATTGCGAGTGTTTCATCAGAGCGGTCGGCTCAGTGTCTCTAATCCCGCCAGCGAGCGGAAGACGCTAACGGCACTGACTCTGTGATCCGGGATTACTGTAGGCTACGGGGCACCGCAACCTTCCCCAACTCCTTATCCCCTCCTCTCCTCGCTAGACTGCTCGGCCCTGTCGCTGCAAGGCTGCTAGCGGTCAGCGCGCGGAGGTAATCACCCGCGGACAGCGGACTGATGTTTCTAAGCTCTTAGATTGTGCAACCAGGCAAAGATAGAGTAAAGCACGGGTGAAAACTGACATCGTGTTCCCTAGCCGGTACCTGTCGGTTGGGGATGCCTTCGGGATGCAGAATATGTTTATATATAGATAGAATAATCAATATTTAATTAGTCTTTTGATTATACTGTAATGTTATTATTGAAGTGAGGACCATTTGCTGAGGGATTTGATAAGCAATGCATTGACAAACACTGGTGGAGAATCTTAGTAAGCTAAATATTCTGCATCTGATGCAAAACTGAACTGTATAGCTGAACACTGACTTCACTTCTACTATACATTCCTCTACAGACTCTGTGCCCTGATGAAGTACAGTCTGTAATGAAAATCAAGAGGTACCGAAATATTAAATAAGAAGTTCAGTGCAATGTCAAGGGGAAGCCCAGAACGTGTTCGAACGGAAAATGCTTAATTAAATAGGTTGGAACATACAATACAATTAACATAACTTTGTGCTGTGCACCTGTTTTTCGCAGGCAGTTGCAGAACAGTAATGTGATTAAACAGGGCTGAGACTAAACAACAGTTGTCTAATGCAATTTCATATGAGCTACAGAAATAGACGAATGGAATTTGACACTGAACAAGTAATTCAATTAATACACTAATCAAAGAATCAGCATTCATAACAAAGTAGCAAACCTAGAATTACTTTGTAATGAACCTCAGGGTCAATTTGGAAAAACTGCTGCCAAAACCCATTTAACAACATGGTCATAACTCCTTCCTGTAAGTAGTGATCTCTTAAAGGGGCTATCTGTATTATGTTAAAATCTAATAAAAAGTGGAATTACCACATTATATCATTAGATATAATATAATGGTGATGGTGTGAAAGCTTCCTCTCTCTGTTGTGATCGTGTCTCAGTGTTTCTCTCTACTTCCTGGTCTTTGTTTTGCTTTGAAGGCCCGTCAAACAGATCCTCCCCTCAGCCTGTCCATCAACACATAGCTCCTCCCCTCAGCCTGTCCATCAACACGTAGCTCCTCCCCTCAGCCTGTCTATCAATACGTAGCTCCTCCCCTCAGCCTGAATAAGCAGGAACACTGTGCTTCTTGTTTTGGTTTGTTATTGTAGTTCACCTCACCACCACTAGAGTGACAATCTT